>WAAE01005378.1:318628-332711 GCA_013400495.1 Nicator chloris | reverse complement strand
GGGGGGCGGGGGGGGGGCAGGGGCGGGCCCAGCGAGCAGAGGGGTTGGGGGGCGCGGGGATGGGCCCCCCCAGGATTAGGGATGGGGGATACAGGGTTAGGGGATCCCAGGATTAGGGACGGGGCGTGCAGGGATCGGGTTGACCCCGGTTGGGGAGGGGTGGGGGAGGTGTCGGACCTCCAGTTTCCCGTCGGCCCCGCGGCCCCGGTGGCTCCGCCCTCCCGGCAGCGCGCGCGTGGGGGCGGGGCCAAGCGGGGGCCGGGACCGGGACCGGGACCGGGGCCGGGACCCGGCCGGGACCCACGTGCAGCGCGGACCGAGATGTGGCCGCTCCGCCTGGGCAGGGTGAGCCTCGGGGCTGGGAGAAGGGCCCGGTGCCCGGGGGGGGATCCCCGGTTCCCGGTAAGCGTCTCCGGTAAGGATCCCCGGTTCCAGCATCCCCCGGTGCGCGCCGGGCGCTCCGGGCCCTGCTGTCTCCCGGTGCTCACGGGGGTCCCAGTGTCCCGGGGGACAGTCCCGGTACCCGAGGCGGGGACACCCACCGGGGCCCCCGGTGCACGGAAAGTCCCCGGTGCCCGGAGGGGGTGTCACGGAACCCAGAGTGGTCCCGGTCCCCGGGGAACTTTTGGTGCTCGCAGGGGTCCCGGTACCCCCAGTGTGCTGCATCCCCGGTGCGCGCGGGGGTCTCGGTCCCCGGCGTGTCCCGGTCCCCAGTGGGAGTCCCGGTCCCCGCTGACGGGGCTTGTCCCGGTGCCCCGTCATTCTCCCGCTCTGTACCCCTTCCTCCAACCTCCATCGCCCCCGGGGGTCTCAGTTCCATCCCGCCTCTCCTCCTCGCCCCGGGCTGGGCACCGGGACCCCCATCCCGGTGTCGTCTGTTCCCCCGCCACCCCGGCCCGGCTCCCCCCCCGCTCCCCCCTCCCGCGGACTTTGCGTCCGTCCCAAAGTCCCCGGGGCCGGGACGGCCGCCACCGGCCTTGGCCCCTGC
The DNA here is from genome assembly GCA_013400495.1 of Nicator chloris. Taxonomy (NCBI): domain Eukaryota; kingdom Metazoa; phylum Chordata; class Aves; order Passeriformes; family Pycnonotidae; genus Nicator; species Nicator chloris. The sequence continues at coordinate 331,723 of WAAE01005378.1, read as the reverse complement.
CCGGTGCCCGCGGCCCCGCGGGTGATGCAATGGGGCGGCGGCGGTTACATCACCCAGCACCGGGCACCGGGGTGAGGGGGGCACTGAGGGCCCCCCCTGCTTGTGCACGGGGCAGCGGGAGGGGCTCTGCGAGGGTCCCCCCACAGCCACCGTGTACAACGAGGGGAGGGTCCCATGGGTGACAATCCAGCTGTGCACCTCTGCTTTGGGGGGGGGGAATCCCCATGTGCCTTGTGGGACACTTGGGAGGATCCTCAAGTGTCTTGGGGGGTCCCTGTGTGTCTTGTGAGGACTTTGAGGGGGTCCTCACGTACCCTGTGGGGTCCTTGGGAGGATCCCCACGTGGCTTGTGAGGTCCCCATGTACCCTGTGGAGAGCTTTGGGGGGGTACCCATGTGTCTTGGGGGTCCCCATGTGCCCTGTGTGAACCTTAGAGGGGTCCCCATGTGCCCTGTGGGGTCTTTGGGGTCCCCATGCACCCGCCTTGCAGGGTGACCCTGGTGACTGGAGACAGAACATGGGCATCTTGCGCCTGCCACTGTCACCCACAGGTCCTGGGATGGGCTAGGGGGGGCTCCAGGGGTCACAGCCTGTCCCCCCCTCTCTGTGCAGACCCTGCAGCGATGGGGGGGCCGGCTGGGCACCGGCAGCCAGCGGGCACAGCACGGCCCCGCTGCCGCTGCCACTGCCGCCGGGCACATCCCTGGGTGGACAGGGCAGGAGAGCCTGGCCGAGAGCGACCCCGAAATGTGGAGCCTGGTGCAGAAGGAGAAGGATCGGCAGTGCCGGGGGCTGGAGCTCATCGCCTCTGAGGTGGGGGCCGGGAGGGTTGGGCAGGGGTGGGGTCGGACCTGGGGGACCCCCTGGTTAGGGGGGTTTGGCTGTTCCCATTCCCATCCACCTTTTCCCCCCAGAATTTCTGCAGCCGGGCGGCGCTGGAAGCTCTGGGCTCCTGCCTCAACAACAAATACTCAGAGGGGTATCCTGGGAAGAGGTAAAGTGAGGAGCGGGCTGGGGGGGCACTGGGGTTCAGCTGGGATTCAGCTGCAGGAGGCACCCAGGGGAGCCCCGGGGCAGGACTGGGTGCTCCCCAGGGGAGGCTCCCCTGTGCACCAACTCTCCCATGGGGTCAGGCAGGGGGATGGCACTGGGGAGCCCCTGGTGACCCCGAGCTGTGTCCCCAGGTACTACGGCGGGGCCGAGGTGGTGGATCAGATCGAGCTGCTGTGCGAGCGGCGGGCGCTGGAAGCGTTCGACCTGGACCCTGCGCGCTGGGGCGTCAACGTCCAGCCCTACTCGGGCTCCCCGGCCAACTTCGCCGCCTACACGGCCCTGCTGCAGCCCCACGACCGCCTGATGGGGCTGGACCTGCCCGATGGGGGCCAGTACGTGGGGAGCTGGGGGGGGGACGTGGACCCCGCTGCCCCCCGGGGGTCCCGGCCTCACCCCGTGCCTTCCCCGCAGCCTCACGCACGGGTACATGACCGACGTCAAGAGGATCTCGGCCACCTCCATCTTCTTCGAGTCGATGCCCTACAAGCTTGATGTGAGCTGGGGGAAGGATCTGGGAGCTGGGAGGGTCTGTGGGTGAGGGATGAGCCTCGAGGTGTCCCTGAGGTGTCCCTGAGGTGTCTGAGCTGCTCTGTCAAACCCCTGCCCTCCCTCCCCTCCGTGTCCCAACGTGTCCCAGTGCCAAGGGAGATGCCCAGGTGCTGTGCTCAGGGCAGGGGGCAGAGGGGCTCCTCCACAAGCTGTCTGTCTGTCCATCCAATTGTCCATTCCCAGGATGACCAAGCTGGCTGTTCGTTTCTGGACTGACCAAGCTCTCCTGGCTGTCCATCCCTCCCATCCCTGGGGCTGACTGACCTGTCTGTCTGTCTGTCCCCAGGCTGACTGATGAAACTCTTGTCTGTCTATCTGTCCCTGGGCTGACTGAGTGAGCTCTGTTTGACTGTTCATCCATCCCTCACCGCTGGCCACGGGGCTATCTGTCCATCTGTCTGACCCTGGACTGACTTACTGAGCTGTCTGTCTGTCCCTGGGCTGACTGACCAGTCTGCCTGTCCCTGGACTGACCGATCAGCCTGTCTGTCTGTCTCTGGACTGCCTGACCAATCTGTCTGTCTGTCCATCCCTGGGCTGGCTGATGGAGCTGTCTGTCTGTCCCTGGACTGACTGATCAATCTCTCTGTCTGTCTCTGGGCTGACTGATCCGTCTGCCTGTCCCTGGACTGACCGATCAGCCTGTCTGTCTGTCTCTGGACTGCCTGACCAATCTGTCTGTCTGTCCATCCCTGGGCTGGCTGATGGAGCTGTCTGTCTGTCCCTGGACTGACTGATCAATCTCTCTGTCTGTCTCTGGGCTGACTGAACTGTCTGCCTGTCCCTGGACTGACCAATCTGTCTGTCTGTCCATCTGTCTGACCCTGGACTGACTTACTGAGCTGTCTGTCTATCCTTGGACTGACTGATCAATCTGTCTGTCTCTGGGCTGACTGACCTGTCTGTCTGTCCCTGGACTGACTGACCAATCCGTCTGTCTGCCTGTCTGTCCCTGGGCTGACTGACCAATCAGCCTGTCTGTCTGTCTCTGGACTGACTGACCAATCTGTCTGTCTGTCTTTGTCTTTGCTGACTGGCCTGTCTGTCTGTCCCTGGACTGACTAACCAATCTGTCTGTCTGTACCTGGACTGACCAATCAGCCTGTCTGTCCCCGAACTGACGGACCAATCTGTCTGTCTGTCTGTCCCTGGACTGACTGACCTGTCTCTCTGTGCCTGGACTGACCAATCAGCCTGTCTGTCTATCCCTGGACTGACTGACTAATCTGTCTGTTTGTCTATCCCTGGACTGACTGACCTGTCTCTCTGTCCCTGGACTGACCAATCAGCCTGTCTGTCTGTCTCTGGACTGACTGACCAATCTGTCTGTCTGTCTCTGGACTGACTAACCAATCTGTCTGTCTGTACCTGGACTGACTAACCAATCTGTCTGTCTATCCCTGGACTGACTGACTAATCTGTCTGTTTGTCTATCCCTGGACTGACTGACCTGTCTCTCTGTACCTGGACTGACCAATCAGCCTGTCTGTCTATTCCTGGACTGACTGACTAACCTGCCAGTCTGTCTGTCTGTGTCTGGTCTGACTGACCTGTCCGTCTGTCCCTGGACTGACTGAACAATCTGTCTGTCTGCCCCCAGACTGACTGACCTGTCTGTCTGCCCCCGGACTGACTGACCTGTCTGTGTATCCCTGGACTGACTGACCAATGTGTCTGTCTGTCTGCCCCTGGACTGACTGACTGTCTGTCTGTCCCTCCCAGCCCACCACAGGACTGATCGACTACGCCCAGCTGGAGGTGACAGCGCGGCTCTTCCGTCCCCGGCTCATCATCGCGGGCACCAGCGCCTACGCCCGCCTCATCGACTACGCCCGCATCAAGAGGGTACGTGGGGAGGGCCCCGGGGCCTGCAGACGGGGCTCTGGGGCCAGCAGGTGACCGCGGTGTCCCCAGGTGTGCGAGGAGGTCAAGGCGTACCTGCTGGCGGACATGGCCCACATCAGCGGGCTGGTGGCGGCCAAGGCCATCCCGTCGCCCTTCGAGCACGCGGACGTGGTCACCAGCACCACGCACAAGACGCTGCGCGGCGCCAGGTGAGACCCCCTGCAAAGGGGGCTGTGTCCGTGGGGATGGTGGCCCGTGGTGGCTGGTGTCCCCTGGGGAGGAGAGGTGACAGTGTCTCTTTGCCACCAGGTCGGGATTGATCTTCTACCGCAAGGGCGTGCGCTCGGTGGATAAGAAGACGGGCAAGGAGACCCTCTACGACCTGGAGGACAGGATCAACTTCTCCGTGTTCCCCTCCCTGCAAGGGGGACCCCACAACCACGCCATTGCTGCCGTGGCTGTGGCTCTCAAACAGGTTTGTGCCGGGATGGGGGGCTTGGGGCAGGGGGGTGACCCGTCCCCCCTGTGCTGATGGGGTGTCCCCCCTCCCAGGCCAGCTCCCCAGCTTTCCAGGAGTACTGCCAGCAGGTGCTGAGGAACGCCAAGGCCATGGCACAGGCGCTGCTGCAGCGTGGCTACACCCTGGTGTCAGGTAATGCTCCGGCCCCGCTGTTTTGGGGACAAGGAGGGGTGAGCTGTGGTGGGGACGAGTGGCTCTGCCCCATCTCAGGGCAGCAGTGGGGTGTGCAGGGAGATTGGGGGGTGGAGGAGTGAGGCAGGAAAGGGGCAGCAGAGGGGTCTGGGGGTGCTCAGGGATCCTCACCCCTCTCCTTTGTTCCCCAGGTGGCACCGACAACCACCTGGTGCTGGTGGACCTGCGGCCCAAGGGCATCGACGGGGCGCGGGCGGAGCGGGTGCTGGAGCTCGTCTCCATCACCGCCAACAAGAACACCTGCCCGGGGGACAAGAGCGCCCTGACACCGGGGGGGCTGCGCCTCGGTGAGGGACAGGCCCTGGCAAGGGTCCATCTATGAGTGGGGGTCCCCAGGTTTTCACCCCAAAGCAGCCCCACTCTCTTTCACCCTGCTCTGAGGTCTCCCAAGTGGAAATTTGGAGCTTGTTTGGGCCGGGAAAGGGGGCAGGACCCCATAGGGATCAGAATTTGGGAAGCCCCAATGAGGAGTTGGGACTCGAAGAGTTTATTCTGGGGCTGGGACCCGGGGAGCCTCTTGGGGGTGCCCCCACAGTGGTCCTGTCCCTGATGGGCTCCATCCCCAGGTGCCCCCGCGCTGACCTCCCGCCACTTCCGCGAGGAGGATTTCCAGAAGGTCGTGGAGTTCATCGACGAGGGCATCACCCTGGCCCTGGACGTCAAGAGCAAAACCAGTGAGCGTTGGGGGGCCCCTGTCCCCGTGTCCTCCCCTTCCTGGGTGCCCTTCAGCCCTCCTCCCCTTGCGGTGCCAGCTCTGCTCCCCAGACTGGCGCCAGCCCCTGCTGCAGGAACCTGGGAAGGGATGGAGCAGCCGTGGGGCTCCACCCTCCTCAGCTGCTCCCCCATCCCCAGGTAAGCTCCAGGACTTCAAGACCTTCCTGCTGCAGGACCCGGAGACGCAGCGGCGCCTGAGCGACCTTCGCCAGCGCGTCGAGACCTTCGCTCGTGCCTTCCCCATGCCCGGCTTCAGCGACCACTGAGGGGGGGGCACCCCTCCTGCCAGGCTGGGGTCACTGGGGGGGCCAAGGAGAGGCTGAGACCCACCCTCTGCCTTTCGCCCTCCCCTTCTCCCCCGTTATCACCTTTGGGTGCTGCGTCCCCGGGGTGGGGGCGGCGTGCGCCCATCCTGCTCTCAGTGTTAGGGTACAGAGAACCCCCAGACCCCGCTTGGGGTTGGGGGGCACCGCTTGTTCCAGCCTCATCTTGCACTTTTCTATGGGGAGGGGTTGCTAATAAAAGTGGGGGCAGAGCCTGCAGGTGTGTGGGTGCTGTGCTGGGGGGGCAGAGGGACGTTGGGGACGGATCCCTGGAGCCTCTCAGCACCATGCCAGGAGACCGGGGCCTCTCGTGCCTCAGTGTCCCCATCCTGATGCTTCCCCCTGTGGGCTGTGAGGGCAGGGGTGATGCTGAGCCCCGGAACACGTGGGGTACAGTGGAGGGATAGCCTGGGATCCTTTCCTGCCCTCCTCCTGCCCAGCTGGGACCCCCCAGCACCAGCCAGACCCTGCCCCATGTCACGTATTCCAGAGGGTGCACCCGCATCCAGGATGTCGCTCACGCGTGTGGGTGTGACCCCTCCACCCCTCCCAGCTCCTTCCCTCTCCAGAGCGGCCGGGGAGGGGACCCTGGAGCGTGAGAGAGCGGAAACAGCACCCGAGGGCTTGTCCTGCTTCCAGCGGGATGTGAGCCCCCCCTGCCCCCGCCCTCCCGGGGGGGTGATAACATCTCCTGCGTTCATGGCTCTGGGAAACCATAAAGAATCCAGTTTGCTGCCCCCCCCCATGATTTATTCCTGTGCTACGAGTTTAATGCAGGCACGAGGTGAGGGTGAGGGGCGTGGGGGCACCCGCAGGGATGTGGTTTATTGGGGGGTGGGACACGACCACCAGTTCGGGGGTGCTGGGGAAGCCGGGGGACCTGTGTGTGGTGGCTGTGGTGGAGCTGAGGGGGGATATGAGGTGGCTTTTCAGGGGGGGGTTCCCCCTCCACCCCAGCACGTCCCAGAAGTGGCTCAGAAGCTGGGGCGTTCCTTCTTGAGGTTCTTGTAGTCAGTGGTAACTGCCAGAAACTGGAGAAGGGAGGGAGGTCAGAGGGGGTCGTGGTGGCCAGTGTCACTGCAGCCTGGCCTTGATGTCACACAGTGCCCCCTCCCCAAATTCGAGCACAAAGATTTGGGGGGCTCTGCTCCAGGACTGCTCCCCTTTTCCCCTTCCTGAGAAAAACGCGGTGTTTTGCTCTAAATGTGGTTGCCTCCCCCTCACCCCCACACTGCCAGCCCCCCCAGTTCACCCAGTGCTCACTTTATACTGGTCTGTGGGGCTCAGCTTATTCCAGGGTTCAGGATTATTCTTCCGGTCCCAGCTGCGAGGGGTGACAGGGACATCAGCGCCTGTGAGGAGTGGGGGAGAGACCCCCCCCCACCCCCTTGCAACCCCTCAACGTGCCCCCAGCCCCAACACCACCGTGCCCAGTTCTCCTTGGAGCCTTCCCAAAGTGGACACGTCCTGTCCTGTCCCAGGAGGGGCTGTGGGAAGCCAGCGGAGCCGTGGGATGGGGTCCCTGGAGAGAGCAGCTCATGTTGCCCCCCCTTCTTCTGTCCCTCTCGTCCGCTGGTGCTGGCCAAGAGCAGAATTTTCCATCTGGGAAGATGTTTGTGTGTGTATTGGGGGATGGAGGGGGGAGCGTGCTGCAAACACAACCCCTCTGGAGCTGTTTAATGGCATTGATGTGTTTGGGGGATGGGGGGCTGTTATTCCCTCCCAAACACCCCCCCCTGCACTCCCACCCTCCAGGCCAAGGTGTCTGGATCTGCTAATTGTGGAGCTGAGCTCAGCTGGTGGCAGATGAAATCCATGAGTGGTTTTATCGGGAGCAAACAATTACAAATGAGGTGGGGGGCTGTGGGGACATGGCAAAACCAGCCTGGTCACCCCAGCACATGCAGATGTCCTGCCCATCCATCCTTTGTGATTGTACAGCCCTCTTTCCATCCATCCATCCATCCATCCATCCATCCATCCATCCATCCATCCATCCATCCATCCATCCATCCATCCATCCATCCTCACACCTCGTTCTTTGCTCATTCTTTCCCCACTGGTTTTGCCCATTCCTCCCTCCCTCTCCCCATCCCTTCTCCAACCATCCATCTGACCATCCCACCCTCCCCACACCCATCCATCCCTCCATCTGTCCTCACACCTCTCCCTCTGCTCATCTCCTGCTGCTGGTTTGGTCTGTTCCTCCCCCCCTCCATCCTCCAAACATTCATCCCGCTATTTCCCACTCCCCTCAATCCCACCCTCCCCACACCCTTGCCCATCAGCCACACCCAGCTCTTACCTGGCTAAGAGGACTGGAGGGGCCTTTCTCCCATCCCCCTAAATCAAGGAGAGAGGATACAACCCCCCCAACACCTCTCCCCTCCTCTGAGCACCTCCAGACCCACGTTTTCCCCCCATCCATCACCATGAAGGAGTGTCTGGGCACCCTAGCCCCTGCTACCACACCTGGGCTGAGCCCCCCCACGCTCTGGGGGTGTGGGGTGAGAGCCTGAGGGGTGCCCCAGGGGTGCCCAGGTGGTGCCCAGGGCACCTCCAGCCGTACCTGACGTCTGGGCTGTACAGTGCCAGCCGCAGCAGGTACAGGACTGCGCTGCCCAGGCCCACACTGATGAAGCCAATGAGGGGAACGAGCTGCAGAGAGAGAGAGAGAGAGAGAGAAACGAAAAATACCCCAATAAAATGAATATTTATCAGGCGGACTGGAGAGTGAAAGGGAGAGCTGACACGCCGGGAGATTTACAGGGGGAATATGGCAGAGCAATCCTGTAGCCGGGCTGCAGTACACAGTGTAGCTGTCAGCTTGAGTGACTGAATTAAAAGAGGGAGAGAAAAATCGGCTCGTGTTGGAGAGGAATTGGATTTGGAATGAGAAATCACTTCCCCTCCGCCTGTGGCTGCCCAGCGCTGGCGCTGCTGAAGATCTGGGGACCCCATTCCCGGCATTCCCAGTGTTCCCAGTGATTCTGCTCAGGGCTGAGCCTCAGTTTATGGCTCCTCCCTGGAGGATTGGGTCCTGGGCACCCTGTTCTCGGCGTTCCCAGTGTTCCCTGGTCAGAGTGAACCTTGGCTTACGGTTCTTCCCTGAAGGATTGGGCGCTGAGCACCCTGTTTCCAGCATTCCCAGTGACTCCACTCAGGGCTGAGCCTTGGCTCATGGTTCCTCCTTGAGGTCCTCAGCCCCGGGCAAGGTTTGTCCCTAAGCCACGCTGTGATCCCGGACAGGGTTCCTGTCCCCCCACCGCCCCCCAGGCTCTGCATCACCTCTGCACCATCTCCTGATGGAGCACGAGACAAGGAGGTTCTGTTTGTCTGACTGGGATGGACTGGGACACGCTGGGGCTGAGCCGCCGGGGGTCCAGAGCGAGTCCTGAGGGGCACTCAGTGACCCCAGCCCCGCCACATCCATGCTGCGAGCAGGTCCCCTCACCCCCCGCTCCGTGCCCACGGTGGCTCCCATCGCACCTTGGCTCCATCTCCTCATCTCCGCTCGCGCTGCCAATCCCCCAGTGCCCGGAGCGACGCGGCCTCAATCGGAGCCGAGCGAAGGCGGCTTTGACCTCCCCCAAATTACCGCGGCCCCCGCGCCGGGGAGGACGCGGGGAGCGAAATGAGAGCGGCGCCAGCCCGTGCCCCTGGGAGGGAGCCGCGTCCTGCCCATTAACGGGAGCGGAGCCGACGGATCCGCGCCGAGCTGCACGGCCAGCACCTGGCTCTATTCGCAGCTCGGCTCGGCAGCCGCAGCTCCGAGAAAGCGCCCCCGAACTGCGGGGCTCCGTGACTCAGTTTACCCGCTGGGATGACACTGGGGGGCGGGGGGGGGGGGCACGACTGGAAAATATGATGGAAAGGGTCAGTCCAACCCATCTGTTGGCTGCCAAGCACATCCATGCACGGGGAAGGGAGGAAACACGGATGTGTCCCCCTGTCCAGCCTTTGCTCCCCACCGGACCCCCCCTGTCCTCTCCCAGTGCTCCCAGTATGGCCCAGCTCCTGCTCGGCAGTGCCGTGCCCAAGCCAGGCTGGAATGATGGAGCGCCTGGCAGATGCCAGCGCCCATCCGGGAGGTCGAGGCCATCAGCAAATGATGGTCCTTGGCACCGAGTGCCAGCAGGAGCTGGCAGGAGCCGCTGCCCAAGTGCTGGCGAATCAAGAACTCGCCGCAGCGCCGGGAATTGCTGTGGCTGCTGGAGAGGATTCGGGGCAGCGAGGCCGTCTCACCATCTGCTGCCGACACCGTCTGGGTAATTAATGGCTGGGAAGAATTAGGGGCAGGAGGAGGCTGCCAAGCCGCAGGTGCCAGCGGTGGAGCCCGATTTCCCCCAGGCACGGGGTCTGTGGGCGGCGGGGCCCCGCGCCAGGCTCCGCCCGGTGCCCGCTCGGTGCCCACCGAGCCGTGCCGGCGGGTTCTGGTCCTGCCAGCGCTGCCGTGCCTCACGGCCGCGGTGCTGCGCGGCGTGGCTGGGACATCCATCACTGCCAGGCAGCCGGGCACTCTGCGGCGGAGGATCCATTGCCGGGTGAAAGCGCGGCTACCCCTGCCCGGCAGCGCCGCGGCTGAGCGTGTGGGAGGGATGGATGGAGGGATGGATGGATGGAGGGATGGTTGGATGACACCGCATGGAGCGGGTGACACCACAAAAATTGCCCCTACAACCTCTGCCAGCAGCAACCCTGCTGGGTACAAGCACCCAGGACCCCCCATGTCTTTACACCTCCAGTTTGGGGTCTTCTCTGTGCCCCCCCAAGTCACTCAGGGCTCCTCAGCTGGGGAAAAGGTGGCAGGAACAGAAACACCCCGAATCTCCCCATTTGCAGTGAGGATCACGCAGGAGCCTCGGCCTGTGCTGCCCATTCAAGGACGTGGGAAGCACCCTGGGGGTCCCAACTGCCTGTGCCCGCAGTGCTGGCACCCTCCTGGCAGTGCCCAGCCCCGGGGTTGAGGCAGTTTTTTACCCAAACCCATCAGCTTGACATTCTGAGGGGTGACAGGGACAGATCTGGGGCTGCTGAGGTGAGCGGGGAGGGGGCTTCATTTCCATCTGCCCTGACAAAGATGTCCCCAGACAGGGTGAAGTGCATGGGGAGGGACCTGGGGAGGGTCCCCTCAGCCACCAGCTGCCTGTTGGGGTGTGGGTAAGAGTTGAGATGCCCCAGCCAGGCTTGGTGAGGGAGCCGTGGCCCCTCACCAGTGCTGGATGGAGGGAATGGGGTGGGAAGCACAGGGTGATCTCACCTTTCCTTGGTGAAGAAGGGATGGGAGCCTCAGGACCCCTGGCCCACCCAGAGGATGCTGTGAGAGCGGGAGGACAGCAGGAAGGGGAAGCCAGGATAACGCGGGACTGGGGGGCTGAGGAGGGTTTTGGGGCGTGGGAGGAAGAGGAGGCTGACGAAGGACACAGAACAAGAGGAATGGGGAGTGGGATGATGGGATGGAGGGAGAAGGATGGGAGAAAGCCCAGGGGCTCCAGGCACGTGGCGATTGATGGGCAAGGACAAGCCTGAGGGATGGGGGCTGCGCGGGGTTCCTGGGAGGAGAGGGAGAGAGCAGAGGAGGGGTGGGGGGTCCCTGGAGGAAGCGGGGGCTGGGTGACTCACGCCGGGGTGCCGTTTGACATGCCGGGAGAACATTCCTCCACGCAGGAGACCCTTCATGGCCAGGGTGGGATCGCTCCGGCGGTGGCGGCGGGTTCCGAGGTCCGACCGAGGATGGAGGGGTGGGCAAGAGGCGAGGGAGGCGTCTGCGGCCGGGCTGGGAGGGACGGGGCGGGTCGGGACATCCCGGCCCGGGGACACGGCCAGGAGGGAGGCAGAGGGAGGCTGGGGACCAGACCCTGAACCCCAGCGCCCTCCGCTCCTTCCAGCCTCACCCCCTCCCCTTATGGGTGACCCTGATGTCTGGGGGACTGGTGAGCGCTGGGTGCGAACCCCGATGTCCCCACACGGCCTCGGTGTCCCCTCCCCACGCGGGGCCAGCCCCGTCCCTCCACGTGCAGCCTCCTCACAGGTGGCTCCGCACTTTGGTGCCGGGGCGAAGGATGAGCCGTGTGATTCCCGATGACAACTTGGCCGGGGTTCGCCGCCCCCCTCCGCGCCCCCCCCTCCCCCGCCCTCCCGTTTATGATAAATGATAGAACACCCAATTTACATTTAGCGATGCAAATCTCCCTGGCAGGAACAGATGCTGCCGTGCATATGGAAACCGGCTATTAGTACCCAACAAAGGACCGCGAGAGGCATGGAGCGGGCGGCCAGAGGTGGCAGGATGGACCCAGCAGGGATGGGGACCCCCACCCTCGGTGAGGGGGGGCTGGCCATGCTCTGGCAGCAGCGAGTGCCAGCACAGCCCTGCCCGTGAGCCGTGAGCCCCCACTTTGGGGGTCCTTGGAGTCGCCCCGGGATGCTCCCCTCTCCCACCCACGTGTGGGGTTCCCCCACCCTTTCTGCTTCCAGTCAAGTGTAAGGGAGAAAGGGGAGGAATTTCTCGGGAGTCCATGGATACAGGAGAGGGCTGAGACACATTCAAGGCCCCGGGTGATATAATTAGAGATTTGAGATGCCATTGATTAAGTGCCACTCCCCGAGATGGAGCATCCTGCCCTGGGCATGGCCTGCGTGTCCTTCGTCACCTTCCTCTGCCCAGGGCAGTCAAGGGGGCACGGGGTGGGTACAGAGAGGTGGGGCATGAGGGATCCATGGGATGTGTGTATAGGAACACCTGTGGAAGTGCTGGGACGCTGACCCAGCATCGGAGCATCGGCTCCAGAGGGTCTGGGGAACCCCGGTCCTGTCACTCCCAGCTCTGCTTTGGGACACCCTGCACCCCCAGGCCCCCATTCCCTGCAGGAGCTCCCCGGGGGTGCCATGGCATTCCCTGCCCACAGAGCCCAGCTGCCTCCATTGCTCATTAATGGCTGTAATTAAGAGTTTAATTCCGTGCGGAGCTTCCCTGTTCCTTTGGGGTGCCAGGAGCCCTCGGGAGCAGCTGTGATGGGGAGCTGGGGGGGCTCCAAGGTGTGGCCCACCCCCCCCGAGGGTGACACTGTAACCACCAGCACACAGATGCCACTGGAGCTTCTCCTCCAGCCTGGCACACGTGGAGCTGAGGGTCAGCATTTTGGGGGAAGAACACACAAATCCTTCCCAGAAAGAAAGGAATCACAGCAGCCAAGCCTGGCACACGTGAACATGTGGGAACATGTGTGTGCTACACAGATGTGCACATATGGGCAGCTCCACCACCCACACCAAGGAGCTTTGGGAGGAGATGCATGGGAACTCATCCGGGGGACCCAGGGGTCTGGGAGGGAACTCTCACCCCGAAATTCAGTGGTCTGGGAGGGACTCTGGAACCCAAAATGGGGGGACACAAGTGTCTTAAGGTGGAGCCAGGGGTCTGGGGATGACCCTTACCCCAAAATTCAGGGGTCCAGGGGAGCCCAGCTGTCTGGGATGGGACACACAGGCGTGTGGGGGGACCCTCAACCCAAAATCCAGAAGTTCAGGGGAGGGTTTTGCGTTCTGGGTAGACTTCACTACAAATTTCAGGGATCCAGGGGGGCACCTAAAGGTCTGGGGGGGATCCTCACCCCAAAATTCAGAGACCCAGGGGAGGACCCAAGAGATCTGGGTGGGACTAGGGGGACCATGACCACAAAAATCAGAGATCCAAGGGAGCAACCCCGAGGATCTGGGGTGGGGTGGCACCCCGGGGTCCTGCGGTGCAGCTGCAGGTCCCTGCACACGTGCACGGCCACGGAGCTGCACACGCACGTGCACGGCCACAGACACACCTGCTCAGCATCCATATGGTCACACACGTGAGACACACACGGAGGTGACATCGCACGAGCGCCAGTGCAGGGGCTGGGGGGG
>WAAE01005378.1:282882-317554 GCA_013400495.1 Nicator chloris | reverse complement strand
CCCGATCCACACATTCCATGGATCAAATCCACAGCCCCCCCAGATCCCTCCCGATCCACACATTCCATGGATCAAATCCACAGCCCCCCCCCAAAACCCCTCCCAGGCACGATCCATGGATGAAGTTCAGAGAGCCCTCCCAGACCCCTCCTGATCTGGACATCCCATGGGATAAATCCACAGCCGCCCTGTTCCCATCCCAGCTCCACACATCCCATGGGACAAGCTCACAACCGCCCCAGAACGCTCCTGCACGTGGTCCATGGCACAAGCTCACAGCCTCTCCAGACCCCTCCCGATCCACACAGCCCTCGGGTCAAGTTTCTGCCCTTCCAGATCCCTCCCGATCCACACAGCCCTCGGGTCAAGTTCCTCCCCTTCCAGACCCCTCCCGATCCACACAGCCCTCGGGTCAAGTTCCTGTCCTTCCAGATCCCTTCCGATCCACACAGCCCTCGGGTCAAGTTCCTGCCCTTCCAGACCCCTCCCGATCCACACAGCCCTCGGGTCAAGTTCCTGCCCTTCCAGACCCCTCCCGATCCACATGGAACGAGTCCAAGGCCCCACTGTCCCCTTCCCAGCTCCACACCATCCCATGGGACAAGGTCACAACCCCCCCAGACCCCTCCTAATCCCTACATCCCCTGGGGACAAGTCCTCAGCCCCCCTGGCACCCCTGGCCCTGGCAGCTGGCACCCTCTGGCTGTGCCCCCCAGCCTTTGGAGGAGCCCCCCTGTGACACAGGGTCACCACTCGCTGCTCACGGGCCCTTCCCCTTGATCCGGCTCCGCTCCCTGCAGAGCCGTCAATCCCACGGGATTTTGGCGTGGCGCGATGGAAACCGGCATAAAAAATTCATCCCGAGTAAAGCAAACAAACAATAAACAAACAGCCGGTAATTAAATGGAGAATTAACGGGATGGATTCCAAAACCCCACGGAGCCGCGCTCCAGGATCAGCCCTGGAGCAGGGACTGCATTCTGGGCATCCCGCGCTGCTTCCTGGGACCCCGAGGGACACGAACGGGCGTCACACAGCAGCACTATCGCGACATGTCGTGACGATCTGCACAGACCGATAGTGAGGGAGCAGCCCCGGCCCTGCCAGACCCGCGTGCCTGGGGTCGGCGGCGCCGAGGCCGCGTGTGACGTCACACCTGCCCCGTGACGTCACCGACCCCCATGACATCACAGCCCCCTCCTCGCTCCCACCCCGATGGTGACGCGGCTCCGATCGCGCCCACCCAGGGCCCGGTACCATCCATCACCCATCGGGGCGCGGCGCCTGCAACTGGCACCGTCATTTAAGAGCCATTATCGGCCTAATTCCCCACATTAATCACGGCAGCGGCAGCAGGAGCACCGGGAGAGCCCAGCTCCGACCCACAGCCGCGGCGGGGTGCGGGGATCACCCCCAGGTCCGCACATCCCCAGACCCTGAACCCAAGACTCTGCCTCCTCCAGACTTTGATACCCCCAAACACCAACACGCCCAGATCCTGACACCCTCACACCCTGACTCCCCCAGACCTTGATACCCCCAAACCCTGACATGCCCAGACCACTGTTACCCCAAACCCTGACTCCCCCAAACCCTGACTTCCCCAAACCCATGACACCCCCCAACCCTGGCTCCCCCACACCCTGACATCCCCCAGTGTTGTTGCAAAAGCCTCCCCCCAGCTGCCGAGGGGGTCTTGAGGAGCCAGGGAAGATCCTGGGGGAGCCGTGGGGTTCAGCTCAGCTGTGGCAGTGAAGCAATTCCTGGAACTGACCCCACAATTCTCCACCACCTCAGCCCCAGCCCGCACTATCGATTCTCTTTTCCATAATTCTCCACAGAAAAGCCCCAGCCCGGAGCTACGATTTCCCCGCCCGCGTTATAAATAACCGGGGTCAGCGGCTCCGAGGGCTGCGCCGCGCCGCGCTACAATTTAATAAACAGAATGGCCTCGTCCTTCATCGTGACAAAGACACCGGTGGGGCTGCAGAGGAGCACACGGCTGCACACGGCTGGGACACGGCTGGGGCACGGACTCACATGGCTGGGACGTGGACACATGGCAGGGACAGACATGGACACGGAGCAGGGACATGGACACAGAGCAGGGACACGGACACAGAGCAGGGACATGGACACACAGCTGGGACATGGACACACAGCAGGGACATGGACACATGGCTGGGACACGGACACACAGCTGGGACACAGACACAGAGCAGGGACATGGACACAGCAGGGATACAGACACATGGCTGGGACACGGCTGGGGCACAGACTCACATGGCTGGGACGTGGACACATGGCAGGGACAGACATGGACACGGAGCAGGGACACGGACACAGAGCAGGGACACAGACGTGGACACGGAGCAGGGACACGGACACAGAGCAGGGACATGGACACACGACTGGGACATGGACACAGAACAGGGACATGGACACATGGTAGGGACACAGACACAGAGCAGGGACACAGACACAGAGCAGGGACACAGACATGGACATGGAGCAGGGACACGGACACACGGCTGGGACATGGACACATGGCTGGGACGCAGACACAGAGCAGGGACATGGACACACAGCAGGGACATGGACACACGGCTGGGACATAGACACGGCAGGAACACAGACACAGAGCAGGAACACGGACACAGCAGGGATACAGACACATGGCTGGGCCATGGACACACAGCTGGGACACGGACACACAGCTGGGACACGGACACATGGCTGGGACATGGACACAGAACAGGGACATGGACACACAGCTGGGACATGGACACACAGCTGGGACATGCATGTCAGACGCACACAGCAGGGACACAGGGCGGGGACATCTGTGCACAGGCAGGGGCACACACACAGCTGGGACAGGGACACACACGGCAGGGACACAGACGGCTGGGACATGGCTCCACGTGGCTGGGACACGGACACACATGGCTGGGACACACATACACACACGGCTGGGACACGAATGCACAGGCACACACACATGGGACACACACAGTAGGGACATGAACATGTGACTGGGACACGGACACACATGGAGGGGACACATACAGAGCTGGGACACGCACACACACCTGGGAGACATGCACACACACCTGGGACACGCGCACACACCTGGGGCACACGCACACACACCTGGGACATGCACACACCTGGGAGACACGCACACACACCTGGGACACGCACACACACCTGGGGCACACGCACACACACCTGGGACATGCACACACACACACCTGAGACATGCACACACACCTGGGACATGCACACACCTGGGAGACACGCACACACACCTGGCGCACACACANCACGCACACACGCACCGGGCGCACACGCACACACCGGGGGCACACGCACACCTGGGGCACACGCACACACCTGGGGCACACGCACACACCTGGGGCACACGCACACACCTGGGGCACGCACACACCGCTGGGATACGCGTGAACTCATCACACACACCTGCACAGAAGTGAGGCACGTGCACACGTTGAGACACGCGTGCACAGGCGGGGACACGCACACCTGCATCAGCCACACGCACGGCGGGGACACACGCACGGTGGGGACACCCGTGCGCAGGGCGGGGCCGCTCCCGCGGGGTCTCGGCCCGGTCCCGCCCGGTTCCCCGCGGGGCCGCCCCGGGGCCTGCGGGAGGCCTGTGGTGCCCTCTGGTGGCGGCGGCGGGGCTCGGCCCGGGGACACCGGCACCGGACAGGGACCGGGAAGGGGCTGCGGGGACACTTGGCAGCGTGGGACGCGGCTGGGCCCGTGCCTTCTGCCGTACCCTTCTCCTCCTTTTTTTTCCTTCTGCTCCTTCTCATTCTCCTGCTGCTCCTGCTCCTTCTCCTTCAGTCCTTCTCTTTTATTCCCCTCCTGCTCCTGCAGCTGGCACCGGGACAGGAAACTTCCTGCAGCCACAGTCCCCCCCATTCATGAGCCACTCTGGTCCCACTCAGCGCGGCCCCGGGACCCTCAGTACCAGGACAGGGACCCCAACAACAAAGGAACCTTTTCGCCCCCCATGGAAGCCGTGACCCCCAGCACAGCGTGGGGACCACCACGAACAGGTCCCCAGGGTCCCATCTCCCACATCCTGGGGGCTGTGCCGAGTCCCCAGCAGCTGTCCCCTCTCCAGCCCCCACATTTCCCCCGCCCCAGCCCTGCTGACTGATTCCAGAGCCTCCAAAATCAATTCCCATTCCCGCCAGGACACGCCAAGAAGGCAACAAATCACAGTGGCGGCTCCGCAGCCCCAGCGCCTCATTTTTCTTCCTGAACTCCATAATAAGAAATCAATGGCAGACGCTGAGCTCCCAGTGCGGCTCCCCTGGGATGGGTGGCAGCGGGTCCTCCCCCACCCCCAAATCATGGGTTCCCCCACCAGACCCCAGTTCTGGCAGGGCCCACCCTGATGGGCAGCTCCCTTCTCCCTGCGGATCTTTCTGCGGATTCTCAAAGGCTCCCCAGTCCCACACACCTCGGCTGCCAGGTGTGCTCAGCCCCCGGAGGTATCTGGGGGGAGTGGGGAGTCCAAAAGGATCCCTGAAAAATCGTGGGAAGGGATCCAAGCCCATCTCGGAGCAGAGCAGAGGACAGCACCCAGCAGGTATTTCAGCCAGTCCTGCAGCACCGAAGGGTGGGGAGAGTGGGAGCGAGGGAGAGGGTGGGATCCAAGGGACAAGCAGAATCCAGGGGAGGGTGGGATCCAGGGACCAGGTGGGCTCCAGGAAGAGAGCTGCATCCAGGAGGTGGGTGGAATCCAGGGGCAGGTGGGATGCAGGGGATGGGCTGGATCCGGGGTACAGGTGGGATCCACCGGGAAGATGGAATCCAGGGAACAGGTGGAAACCAGGGAGTGGGTTGGATCCGGGGGCCAGGTGGCTCCATGCATCCTGCGGCCACCGATCCGGGGGGGGCCTCGGGCCGCTGTCAAGCGGCAGCACCAGCAGCTGCAGAAGGGTCTGGGCTGGGATTGCTGCTCCAATTAGCTGGAATCGTGCTTCCCCGCCGCGCCTGACACCGAAAAACCGACATAATTACCCGCAGCGACAGGGAAGGCAGGACCGCGGCTCTCGCTTAATTGAGTGTTTACAGCCTGCGCGGAGGGGGAAACAGCCCCCCAGACAAGCAAACCCCTCCGCCTCAGCCAGGGAAAACATGGGGGGAAAAACAGCCCCATCCCCCCGCACCGGGGCTCATCCCACCCTCGCACCCCTCCCCTGGCCGTCCCTGTCCCGAGGTAGACAGGACAGGTGGCCCCTGCCAGCGCCGCCACCGGTCCTTCAGCTCCTGGTTGACTTGCAAATGCAGCCGCAGGAGCTGCAGGTCTCGCTCCTGTCAGCCGGGATGAAATCCCGAGGGGCGGCAGGGGGGGGTCACGCAGGCAGACGCGTCCCCGAGGTGGTGGTGGGGCACGGGGACACAGCCAGATGTGCCCGAGGTGGTGATGGGGCACGGGGACACAGCCAGATGTACCCCGAGGTGGTGGTGGGGCACGGGGACACAGCCAGATGTGCCCGAGGTGGTGATGGGGCACGGGGACACAGCCAGATGTACCCCGAGGTGGTGATGGGGCACGGGAACACAGCTAGATGTGCCCCTGAGGTGGTGGTGGAGCATGGGGACACAGCCAGATGTGCCCGGAGGTGGTGATGGGGCATGGGGACACGCCCAGATGTGCCCCGAGGTGGTGATGGGGCACGGGGACACGCCCAGATGTGCCCCTGAGGTGGCGATGGGGCACGGGGACACGCCCAGATGTGCCCCTGAGGTGGTGGTGGGGCATGGGGACACGCCCAGATGTGCCCGGAGGTGGTGATGGGGCATGGGGACACAGCCAGATGTGCCCCGAGGTGGTGATGGGCCATGGGGACACAGCCAGATGTGCCCCTGAGGTGGTGATGGGCCATGGGGACAACCTGCCCAAGGACTGGGTCCTCCTGCCCTGCGGAGACCCCACCCCAGAGGGACGTGGCCGGTTTGGGGCCGGAGGGGCACACCAAGGCGAAGCGATCTGTGAAGTGCCAGGCACAGAACCCCATCCCACGCTCCCCCCGTCTGTCACACGGTGCCACCTCCACCCCCCCGGTGGACCAAGCTCCTGCCCAGCTGTTTTCTCGTCGTTAATTTTTGATGAGCGGGATGAGAATTCAGCACGCCGCCTCATCACGGGCCCCATAACAATGAGCGCCGGTGTCACTCCCGGCCCGGAGCACGGGCGCTGCGGGGCAGCCGGGGCCAGAGGGCTCCGGAGGAGGCACGGCCGGGGCTCCCCTCGCTGCGGCCGCCACCTCCGGAATGGGAATCTGCTCCTGCACGGCGCGCACAGGGCACTGAGTGGGTACACACGTGTGGAGATGCCCAGGAATAGGCTGGCAGGGACGGACAGGTGTGCAAATCCAGGGATCAGCGTGACACCCCCCCACCCCAAATGTGACACCTCGGGTCCCTGTAGCGTCCCCCACCCCGGCTGGTGTCAGCCCTGGTGTTCGCTCTCCCCCCATCCCCCAGAAGCGCCTGTGGGACGTGACATCTGGGGGGAAAAGGGCCTTTTGCTGTATCCCACAACTGGGGGTACTGGGAGGGGCTGTGGGGCACACTGGGAGGGCACCTCAGCCCAACGCAGGCACCTGAGCCCATCCCGTGGATGCTCCCCAGCATTCTCATGTCACCACCGAGGAGCCCCAAACCAGGCTGGAGGGGGAGAGGAGGAAGCAGCCCCTCAGCCCCTCCAGACGTCTGTCACTGCCTGATGTGCCCAACTGGAATCACTAATTCCAATAAAGCCAAGCTAGATTAATTTTCATTTCCCCATGCAAATCAGCGCTAATTAGGATGGATTTAGTTCACCTCACAGGGGCTGTGGGGACAGAGGCTGCGGCGGCCGTGCGCCCCAGCCAGGCTTTGGGGGGTTCATCCTCTGTCAAGGATTCGGGAGGATGGATCCCGATGGATTTGGGGGGGGTCAAGAGCCAGGGGCGGAGGCAGCAGGAAGGCAGGAATTGATCCAGATGCGCTGTCCCTCCCCAGGACCCCCCAGGGCTCCCTCCTGGTCCTCAGGAGTCAGTGGGGGGACAGCAGGAAGGCAGGAATTGATCCAGATGCGCTGTCCCTCCCCAGGACCCCCCAGGGCTCCCTCCTGGTCCTCAGGAGTCAGTGGGGGGACAGCAGGAAGGCAGGAATTGATCCAGATGCGCTGTCCCTCCCCAGGACCCCCCAGGGCTCCCTCCTGGTCCTCAGGAGTCAGTGGGGGGACAGCAGGAAGGCAGGAATTGATCCAGATGCGCTGTCCCTCCCCAGGACCCCCCAGGGCTCCCTCCTGGTCCTCAGGAGTCAGTGGGGGGACAGCAGGAAGGCAGGAATTGATCCAGATGCGCTGTCCCTCCCCAGGACCCCCCAGGGCTCCCTCCTGGTCCTCAGGAGTCAGTGGGGGGACAGCAGGAAGGCAGGAATTGATCCAGATGCGCTGTCCCTCCCCAGGACCCCCCAGGGCTCCCTCCTGGTCCTCAGGAGTCAGTGGGGGGACAGCAGGAAGGCAGGAATTGATCCAGATGTTCTGTCGATCCCCAGGACCCTCCCAGGTCTCCTCCTTGCTCCCCAGGAGCCAGAGCTGCCCCAAAGCTCGTCCCTGCCTCGAGGGGGTGTCACCGGAGCACCGCAGGCAAACAGGGGTGCCAGGGAGGCGGGGGGGGTGTCTCACCCCCAAAGACCTCGGCCCGTCGGGGCTCCAGGGCTGGTTTGCTCACCTGAAAGCGCCGCAGAGCCAGGGGGACCTCGGGGGCCCCTCTACCACCCACCCTAGAGCTGCAGGGGTGGGGTCTGTGCTGCCCTGCGCGGGGGTCCCGGCAGGATGTGACCACCCCTGGGTGCCTGGGGTCTGCCCCGCTCTGCAGCGGGGTGGGGTGACAGCGCAGTCCCCCCCCCCCCCTCCCCAGTTCTTTCAGATTCTGCTTTCGCCTCCTTCTTTGCCAAATATTTAACTAATTCCCGCTGCCCGCAGGCTGCTGCTTGCGCAGGTTGTTGTGGAGCCAAGAAGGACGCGGCTGCCTCAGAGCAGAGGCGCTGCAGACGGGACCCCCAGGCTCAGAACTGCCCCCCACCCCCCCCCAAATAAAAGGGCTGGTGCACCTGGAGTCTCCCCGCGGCTGAGCCCCCCACAGCCCTGGCACTGCCACACGGCTGAGAGCGGTGCCCAGGATTGGGGGTACAGCCAGGCTGGCCCCTCTGCCACCTCTGCAGCTGGCACAGACCCCAACACCGGCACCCCCCAAATCTGAGGGGCTGTGGAGGGCTGAGGGGCTGTGAGAAGCTGTGCAGGACTGTGAGAGCCTCGGTGCTGTGCCATGTGGGGGACCCCAGAAGCAGCCCCCCAGCTCTGGCTGCAGCCCCCTTAGCCCCTGGCTCTGATGCCCCCCCAAATCTGCCTTTCCTGGTGCCTCTCACCCCTAACCCAGAGCCCCAGAGCCCCCAGACTCCTCTGTCGCCCCCGCAGGCGCTGGAGCAGCCTGAGAGGGGGCACTGCCCCATCTCCCCACATCAGCTGGGGGCAGAGAGAAGGGGCTGTGGGGGGGATTGTGGGGGGCTGTCAGGCCTGGGAGGGTTGTGAGGGGCTCTGAGGAGCTGGGAGAGTTTCCGGGGGGCTCTGAGGGACTCGCTGCCACGCCGTGGAGGGGACCGCCCGTGCTCCCCGCGCGCCCGAGGCCACCGCCAGTGGCAAACAGCCAGCGGCGGTGGCTGCTCCTGCCCTCATTAAATCCCCCGTAACGAGCTCCGAGCCCTGGGGCCCTGCCGGACTCGGGTCATTAGGGCTGACAAGGACCTGTCACAGTGGGAGACGTGGCGTGTGTGTCCCCAGCCACGGCACAGCCAGTGGGGACCCCGGGGGGGGGGGCACCTGTCCCCCAGCCCGTGCCAGCACCCCCGCTCCTGCCCTCGGAGCCGCCTGGGGAGGTCCGCGTGTCTCCCCCGGGGGCCGGGGCACGATGGGACCCTCTCCCTGCCCGCGATGGGAGTGGGGTGCGGCGCAGGGATCCCGGGGCTCCGCCGGCAGCACCTGGGGGAGAGGAAGAGGAAGGAGAGGGGAGAAAAGAACAGAAAGGAGGGAAAAGGAAAAAACAAGGGGAAAGGGAGTGGGACACGAGCGCTGCCGAGCCTTGTTACTCCCATTCCGAGCTCCTTTCCCAGGACCCGCCGGGGCTGCTGGCGGTGGAGGAGGATGAAGAGCAGAACCCCCCCCCAGTCCCTCAGGAAGAGGATGAGGATCAGAACCCCTCCCGGCAGAGCCGCCCCTCCCCGGGAGCTCCGGGCATAGATAAGGAGCCCCGGTGCTCCCCGGGGCGCGTTTAATCTGGGACAGGACAGTTATTGGATAAATACCATGAATATGGAAATTACATTTATGCTGATTTATGGCCGGGGGGGGGGGGCAGGTGGGGAGCGCAGACGCTTTAGTTTACTTTAATCCATTTATTTCCCTGCCTGGAGATGGAGAACAGGCTCCAAGCGCTGCATCTGCTGCTCCCTGTCCTCCGTGCGCCCCAGAAAGGGGGTGCAGGAGGGGGTGCCCCCACCCTCGCATCCCGGAGCCGCTACCCTGGGATGATGTATGGATCTGGCACGAGAGCGGTGGGATTTCAATTAATTCCAGGGCCTCCCAGACTCCTGACCTTTCATGGGATGCGGAGAGAAATGGAGGTGATTAATCTGGAGGTCAGGGGGGCTCCTCCAGCTGAATCCCTGTGTATTCTGTGGGGTGGGATGGGGAGTAACCCCTTCGCCTAAGAAGGGGGAGGGAGGTGCCGTGTCCCCGCGCCGGGAGGGGCACAGCCAGGTCACAACCAGGCTGGGAGCACCAGGAATGGGAAAATCACGGGAAAACAGGAAAAAACAAACCCTAAAGTGCTCAGCAGCCATAATATGGGGGGTGGGGGGTGGAAAATCCTATCCCACCCCCTCTCCTCAGTCCATCCACCTCTGCCTGTCCCCCACATCCATCCGGGAAGCAGCGGGAGCTGGGACGTGGGGAAGGGGATGCACATGGAGGGGTTGGGGTGGGGGGGCCTTCACCTCTTAATTCTCTATTAACTGCTGATCAATCCAATTAGCTCCTGGCTGTAACGAAGGGCAGCTGCTTGGCTGGGGCCAGCTCTCCCTCCCTCCCAAAACGCATCCGAAAACGCATCCCAAAACGCATCCCATCCTGGTATCCCACCAGGAGCCGGCAGGGAAGGGGGCTGGGGGGTGGCTGGCTGATAGAAGGTGTTTTACCCAATTTTCCAGCTGACTCTAATTAAGTTGTTCTCTTCAGCTGTTAAATTAGCCAGAGCCCTCCCCCCTTCCCAGGGTGGTTCCCCCCCTTTCCCTCCCCACCGCCCAGATGCAGCAAATCAGCTGCTCCCCCCACCGCCTTTCCCCCCCTCCCGCAGGGCTCCGCAAATAAATAAATAGACAATCCCGGGAAAATTAACCGTGTGAGGAGCCGCAAATGAGGTGGAAAATTTTAATGGTTCGGCATTTAAAGCTGTGTGACAGGAGGGGAGGGGGGAGGGAGGAGGAAGATGGAGGGAGGTCAGTCCCGAGCACTGCCCCCCCTCACCCCCACTTCGCACCCCCTCATTTCCATCATTCCCAGAGCAGCATCTCCGGTACTTGGGGTGCTGGGAATGGGGGGAGACCCCCAGTGTGGGGGTTACACACCTGCTTCCCTCCCCCCCGGGGTTCCCTGTGCCCCCCATAACCCCCTCAGCAGCCCCGGCTCGGCCCCACGGAGTGGGGGGGAACACGGGGGACCCCTCCGCACACCCCTCCCTCCCCGTTCCGCCTTCCCCCCAGTACTGCCCCCGGTACCGGTACCGGTACCGGCGTGGGGGCTGCCCCAAGAGCCGCCCGCCAGGGGGCGCCGCTGCCCCCGCCTAATTTGCATATTTTTGCATACAGCGGTGCCGCGCGGCGGGGAGGCAGCGCCCCCTCGCGGCGGGACCGGGGAAACCGGGCCACACCCACTCGGCAGGCCCCGCCCACCCCGCCGCCCGTCGCCGTGGTTACCGCTGACGTCACCGGCCCGTGACGTCACGGGCCCCGGGCACCTGTTCCTGGCTCGGCGCCCGCCCCCGCCGCGCTCCAAGGTCTCGTCCTCTCCCCGGCACCGTCACCTGTCGCCCGCCGCCCCTATTCGGGCCTCGCCGGGCCCCGCGCCAGCGAGGGACGGGACGGGACGGGGGGGTCCTGGCTCCGCCCCATCCCCTCCCACCGCCCGTGCGCGGCTGAGCCCCCGCTGGGGGCCACCGGCACCCCCCCAGTGACCAGTGACCCATCCCCTCCACTGGCGGCCACCGCCACTCTCACAGTGGCCAGTGACGACTCCGTCGGGGGCCACCGGCACCCCCCCAGTGACCAGTGACCCATCCCCTCCACTGGCGGCCACCGCCACTCTCACAGTGGCCAGTGACTCCTCCGTCAGGGGCCACCGGCATCCTCACAGTGACACTCCCCAACAGGGGCCACCGGCACCCCAACAGTGACTAGTGACACCTCCCCCAATGGAGCCACCGCCACTCTCACAGTGACCAGTGATCCCTCCATCGGGGGCCACAGACACCCCCACAGTGACCAGTGACAACCTCCCCACCGCCACCCTCCCAGTGGTCCCCGCCAGCGGCGGGCACTGGCACCTCCCAAAGGGTCATCGATGCCCCCACGGTGACCCCCAGAGCGGCCACCACCGGCACCCCCAGAGTGCCCCACCCCATTAAATCCAGACTGGCGAGCGGGGGTGGGCACAGCCATGTATTGCCAAAAGCCGGGAGCACCGGGAGCAGCGGGGCAGGACCCCCCCGACCCTCCCCGCGGCACCCGGTGTCCCCCCACTCGGTCGGGGGGGGCTCCACAGCGAGTCTGGGGGTGCCCCCTGCTCGCATCCAGTGTCTCTGGAGGCACCAAAACCTCCCACGGGGGAAGAGCCCTTGGGGCACCTCCTGTCCCCCCATCCTGCCCCGGTCCTGGGGGGGACAGCAGTCCCCCGGGGACACCCCAGGGACCCCATTGCTGGAGGTAGCAGGAATGGGGGTGCCGTTCCCTGACCCCATACCTGTCCCGCAGCCAGGGCTCCCCATCCCAGTCCCGGGGTCCTTCCATTCCCCATCCCGAGGGTGTCCCCGTCCCCATCCCTGCCCTGCAGCCGTTCTCTCGTCCCTGTCCCCATCCCCACCCCGCAGCCAGAGTCTCTCCGCCCCATCCCAGGGCTCTCTCCGCCCCATCCCAGGGCTCTCTGTCCCCCAGCCCAGCGGTTTCTCTGCCCCAGCCCAGGCGTCCCCCCCGCAGCCCCCCTCAGATCTCCTCCAGGAAGTCCACAGGGAACAGCCCCACTTTGCGGCCGGTGAAGACTTTGACGTAACCGTTCACCTCCTCCCCCTTCTGCACCACGATCTGCGGGCGAGAGAGGATCGGGTGAGACCCCCCAGAGCAGGGGGAAGCCCAGATGTGGAGGGGTCGGGGCAGAGCAGGGCTCATCCAAGGGGCTGGGGAGGTGGGAAGCGGAGGGATGGTGATGTTTGTTGCAGAGTGCAGCTGTGATGGGGGGCTTGGAGGGGGGCTGGCTGGTGGTGGGGGGGTCCCGTCTCACCTGATCCTTCTTGAGCGTGATCTGCCCAATCTCCCGGTTGCCCACGAAGGAACGCGTCACCTTGTGCACCCGCTCGCCTGCCCGCACCCGGATGATGAAGTTGGGGGGGAAATACCCGATTTTCTCACCGATCTTCCCCTGGAAGGAGGCAGTGGGGGAGTGCAAGGGGGGATTGGAGCCGATCCGGGGGTCCCAGATCCGCCCCCTCCCCGCCAGGCTGGGGGTCGACAGCAGGTTTGGGTATCCCCCCTTGCAGTGCCACGTGTTTCCCCAGCTGAGCTGTGGCCTTACCCGCCACCACTCCTCGTTGGAGTCATCGACCACTGTGATCTTCTCTCCCGGCCTGGAAGGGAAGGAAGAGGTCTCTGAGGGGGGCAGGACCCCCAGCCATGGGAGACCCCAAGGAAAATCTCTTTTCCTTCAGAATCAGCTCCTCGAGCCCCATATCTGGCACAGGACACACACAGCCCATGGGCTCAGGGACAGGCAGGTCCTGCACAGAGCAGCTCAGCCTTGGGAAATCCACGGAACCACATCAAGCCAAACCCCAAAAGCCTTGGGAAAGAGCCCAGGACAAGTCTGGGAACTCACGGGAAGTCCAGGTCGTCCTTCTCCAGGGCTTTGAAGCGATAAAGTGCCACGAAGTAGTGGGACTGCAGGAACCCCCCTGGCTGCGGCTTCTTGCTCTGAGGGGACACAGTGGGATCTGCAGTCCCACAGGCTGCAGACAGCCCAGCAGGGAGATCCCATAGGCTCTGCTCAAAGCTCTGAGGTACAGGGCGAGGACGAGGGGTACCTTGTCATCTGTTGGGCTCTTCTCAGCCTTCTTGTCCCCTTCAGAGGCACCTGGGAATGGGAGGAGGGGTCACACCTCTCCTGGTGGTGCCTCTCGAGGGTCTCCTCAGCCAACGTGGGGATGCAGTGAGAGCTCCAGGGTGGGGACAGAAATAGGGGACCCTATTTCTGCAGGGCAAACCCACCCTGGTGACCCCCCCCAACACAGCCAGGGGTTCCCTCCCTGTCCCATGGGCTCAGCCCCCCAACCCTCGGCCCCGCGCTCACCACCCTCAGCTTTGCTCCCCACCGGCTTCGTGGCCTCTGACTCCTCGTCCATCATCGCAGCCAAGGGCTGGAAGGCAGAGACACCTCTCAGAGGGTGCAGAATGGGGGGCTGGGGGGTTACTGGGGTGCTGGCACCGCAGGAATTTGGTGAGAGCCTGACCCCACACTCACGTTCTTCTTGTCTTCCTGCCCCTTCTTGCGCTCCTTGTTGGCCATGATGACGCCCGTCCGCAGCGTCTCGAACACGGGGTCGCTCCTGTTTGCTGCGGGAGCAAAGGAATGGTGAGGGGGGTCAGGGATGGCACACGAGGGGTTGGGACTCCCCGGAGTGGGGACCGAGGGGACGGGGCACCCCAGCACGGGGACTTACCGAGCTGGTCCTTGGTGCCAGCGTACTGCTGGTCGCTGTAGAGGGGGGAGCTGTACGCCCGGCGGAACCCCGGCGGCTGGGAGGAGAGAGGGGGGGTCGGAGCATCAGCCACCCCCCCGGACCCACGGGCCACCTGTCAGAGCTGGGGGGACCCCGAGAAGGGGATGCCGGGGTCCCCCTCAGAGCCAGGAAATGAGAGGAGTGGTGGCACCTGCGTGCTGCACGCAGGGGCCAAGGTGGCCACTCCCAGGGGTGCCCGCCCTGGGGGCTGGAGGTGGGGGTGGCACTCACGATCTTGCCGAAGCAACGCTGCATCTCCACGTAGGACTGGCAGTGGTGGTGGATGTTGGTTTTGCAGTTCTTGCACCTCAGGCCAAATTTGTTGTTGACTGGCAGTGGAGGGGGGGGTGGAAAGGAGAGGGAATGTGACACTGCAGCTGTGAAACGGCAGCGACAGAGCCCTGGGCAGCCTTGGCCCCCAGCCCCAGCTGTACCCCTGGTCCCCAGCCCTGCCCATGGCCCCCAGCCCCCTCAGGACTCACGGACGATCATGCGGGCACAAACATCACAGAATTTGGGCTTTTTGAAGTAATGATCTTTGAACTTGTGGGGTTTGTCATTAACAAGTTTCTCGGGTTCGGGAGGGGGCTCAGGCTCCTCCTCCTCTTCCTCCTCTTCGTCATCCTCATAGATGTAGTAGATGGGTCCTCCCGAGGGGCTGACCAGCTCCCCGTTGGGCTGTGGCTCCGGCGCTGGCTCCTCCTTGGGCTTTCGCTGGAAAAGTTGTTTCAGCTTCTGCAGCTGCTGGGCGGGAGAGGACGGATGGTGTGTGGCGGCGTGGGGGAGGCAGGAGGGCAGAGACCCTGTGCCCGGCTCCTCGCCCCAGTGCCTCGACCCAGAGACCCCCTCCACAAGTGGGAGGAGACCCCAGGAACGCTCTGAAGATGGGGACCCTCCTCTCAGTCTCCACAAAAGAGGAAGCTGTGGTTCCTGAGCACCTCATGGATGCGGACATGCCAGGGAAATGCCAAGCTGGGAAATGCCCACCCAACCCTCGGCGGGATCAGGGTCCCACCAGGCACCCCAGGCCTCCTAAAGCCTCCTGGGGCTGCAGCAGGATGATGACAGAGAGGGGGCTTCCCCCACCCACCCAAACTGCCCTGTGGGCACCCACTTACCCGGCTCTTGGGTTTCCCACCTGAAGCAGGTGAAGCTGGTGGCTCTGGCACTTCCTTCTCCGTCATGCTGCAAGGGGAAGACACAGAGATGGCGTTGGCTGGGGCAGTTCCAGCTGCAGGAGCCCGGCAAGGGCTGAATGGGTCAGACCCCGCTGGGCGGGCAGTGCCTCCCCTTCCCCTGCCGGTCCAGCAGCTCCTGTCCTGGCGAGGGCTGGTTCTGCTGGGGGAAACGCCGGGGTCACTCCCACCGCCCGTCCCGCAGCCCCTGTCCCAGCGAGGGTCACTCCCACCGCCCCTCCCGCAGCCCCTGTCCCAGCGAGGGTCACTCCCACCGCCCCTCCCGCAGCCCCTGCCCCGGCCAGGCCTGGTTCTGTCTCGGAGAGCCCCAGGGCCAGGCTGGAGGAGGTCGGTGCCCAGCTCAGAG
The DNA here is from genome assembly GCA_013400495.1 of Nicator chloris. Taxonomy (NCBI): domain Eukaryota; kingdom Metazoa; phylum Chordata; class Aves; order Passeriformes; family Pycnonotidae; genus Nicator; species Nicator chloris. Next base: position 301,877 of record WAAE01005378.1, on the reverse strand, counting down.
CGTGGCACATCCGCTGACTTAGGGACGTGGTGCCAAGTGCTGTGAGCCAGCCCCTGGGCTATCTGCACGTGCCCATCTTAGCCTGGACATCTCCATCTCCCCGTGAAACTGCGAACGGTGCCGCTCTCGGCCCCTCAGATGACACACGGGTGACACTGATGGGCATCATCCGGCTTTCGGCTGCCATCGGGGCAGGACCTGCTCCTGCATCCCCCAAACCATCCCGGTGCCACATTTGACAGCCCTCCCCGCACTTCCACCTAGACCTCACTATTTTTGGTGATACCCACTCCCCAAGCCCCTCCAGCCCCCATGGAAACCAGCCAGGAAAACCATCAGGAAGCAGCAATGGCAACGGGGAGCTCAGGCGTGAGGGGCACTGCGGGAATGGGGCACCCCGAGGCCCTGCAGCACTGGGGGGACTCAGGGTGGGCACGGCCACGGCGAGGGGGGGCACACACGGGGCACTTACCCTATGCTTGGAGGTCTGGTCCTGCGCTGAGGAAGCCCCCGAAGGGCGGCCGGTGCCGGGGCCCCGTTGGCCGCAGAGCCCCCAGCCGCGGGGAGGGCGGCAGCCGCCCCGGTCCCGTGGCGAGCGGAGTGACAGGGCAGAGGGGGACGACAGCTGAGCGGTGGCGGGGGCTGACGCCGGGAAATTGGAGCCCCAGCGTGCGCCGGGCGGGAGCGGGCGGAGGAGCCACCGGCTATTTACGTTGGTGGGTTGCTGGGCGTGCCAGGGGCCCCCCCCAGCCTGGCCTGGGACAAAGAAGGAACCGGGCACAGCGAGGGCTCCGGGAATTGGGCACACTGAGGGTTCCAGGAGCTGGGCACACCAAAGGCTCCAGCTTCAGTGTTTCCTTTGCTCGTGCTTTGGAGGCTGCTGGGGGTTCAGTGGGCAGAGGGGCAGCACGGGGGTCTCTCATGGGGTGGAGTGGCTGCCTCGCACCCTCTGGCACCAAATCCTGCCGGTCCAGGCTCTGCTGGGATGGCAGGAGCTCGGACCCACTGCTGCTGGGCTGCCTGTGGCTAGGCAGGCACCCAGAGGTCCCTTAGGTCCCTTCCTGGCTGTGGGTGGCAGTGAGGTGGGAGCTGGGACAAGCCTGGGCTTGGAGCCTCCCCTTCCTGGCAGCTCTTACCTGTCTGGCTGCACCTGCTCAGGAAGGTTGGGAGCATCCTGCTACTGCCAGAGGCCCTGGCTGTGTCACCCCAAATCCTGTCCCCACCTGCATCTGCCAGCTCCAGGTGCTGCTCCTGTCAGCAGGAATACGATGTTTCCTGGCAGGGCACACAGCTGGGACCACTCCACACCCTCATTCCTGCCCTGGAATTCCACAGCTGGATGGGCCCAGCAGCTGGGAGAAGAGGCCATGAACATCTGTCAGGGGAGTCCAGCCCCCATCCAAATGCTCTGATCCCAGCCTGGAATGCCCATTTTGGCACATCACAGGCTTGTAGCCCTTGGACATGCCAAGCTGAGGGGCAGGATTGGGCAGGACTGTCCTCCTGCCAGTGTCCCTTCTGCTGTCCCCTCACCCCACTGAGGCCCCACAGAGCCCCCAGCCCTGGAACTGGCAGAGAACTGAAAGTTACCTTCAAGTGATGGACAATTTTCCTTTTTTTTTTTTTTATTTAAAAACAACCCCCCAAATAAAATAAAACCAAAAATTCCCCCCCCACCCCGCCAAATAATAATCCGATTAAATAAAATGTGCAGTGAACATACCAATCAACACCTGTATGTGCGGTCCAACACAGTGCTTAAACAAAACCATAGACACAGGGGAGGGGGGCGGGCACGGGCGTCACTCCAAAAATAATAATTAAAAAACAAACAAACAAAAAAAAAAATCAACTTCTTGTCTCTTAATTATGTTCATATAAATATATCAAGGAAGGAGGGCGAGAGGAAGGGAGGGCAGGAGGAGAAGAGGCCCAGGGGAGTGCCCGGTGCCCACGGGAGCCCTACTGGGAGCTGGCCCGCTCCAGCACCCGCAGGTCGTAGTTCTTTTTGGCCACGCGCAGCTTGAAGCGGCTGAGGGAGTTGTTGAGGCGGAGGGAGGCGTTTTGGGCAGCCAGCGGGCTGGGGAACACGGCCACGATGGTGTATAAGGCAGCGAGGTCACTGTGCCTGCCGTTCTCCGGAGTCCCGCTGTTGTCCCCGCCGCCTCCGTCCCCGCGGCGCCCCTGAGTCTCTTTGAGCCATTGGATTTTGGCACCGGCCATGGCGAGCTGGGTGAAGAGCTTGTCGGCCTCTGTCCGTGTGATGCCCTCGGGCAGGTCTGTCACCTCCAGCACCCGGCCCAGCACTGCAGGGAAGGAGGAGCCGCGTTGTCACGGGTCCGGGTGCTCCGGGAGCCGCCCTGGCTCCGGGCTGGAGCACCCACCTCTCCTGGGCCCAGAAACGCCGTGCAGCGCCAAGCTGCCCTCACAGAAGGAATCTATTCTTCTAAGCCAGTCATTCCCCTCCAAAGCACCCCTGCGTGCTCCCTGGAATGCCCCATCCCAATCCCTTCCTGTGCCCACAACACTGGTTTTCCTTCAGGAGGAGACGTGGGTTATTTCCCACAGCTACAGGGACACCAAGTCCTCCTGGTGCCCTTTGGGCATCTGGGCAGTTCAGGCTTTCCCAGGGGCTCTGCCCTGTTTTCCTACCCCAAACCTCAGGTACCAGGACTGGGAGCCAACCCCACGCTCCCACCCTGACCCTGGGAGGGAGGATGGCTGCACCCATGGAGGATGGTGGCACTGGGTGTGTCCTGCCTGGTGGTACCTAAATCCCTCTGCAGTTCCTGCCCCTGCCTGGTGGTACCCAAATCCCTCTGCAGTTCCTGCCCCTGCCTGGTGGTACCCAAATCTCTCTGCAGCTCCCGGCTCCAACCTTTGTCCCTGCTCAGTGGTCCTCAAACCCTTCTGCAGCTCCTGGCTCTCCCCTATCCCTGCACTGTGGTACCCAAATCGCTCTGCAGCTCCTGGCTCTGACCTCTGCCCTGTGGTACCCAAATCCCTGTGCAGCTCATGCCTCTGACCTCTGCCCCTGTGGTACCCGAATCCCTGTGCAGCTCCTGGCTCTGACCTCTGCCCTGTGGTACCCAAATCCCTCTGCAGCTCCTGGCTCTGACCTCTGCCCTGTGGTACCCAAATCCCTCTGCAGCTCCTGGCTCCAGCTCTGGCTCCAGGCTTAGCAGAGCTGCTGGAGGGATTCTTTGCTAATATTAACGTGGCACGTAGGGACCATGCCAGGGGCAGGAGGGGGGTAGGCAGCTCTTAAAGGGCCCCTGCAACCAGCTGCTGGTGGTGACACTGGGGTGACATGGGGGACAAGCCTGAGGTCTCCCTGAGGGCTGCTCCATCCAAGCTGTGGGTCCCTCCCTTCCCAAGGAACCAGTGGAGACACCCTGGACATGGGTGGAGAGAAATGACTCACTGGAACCCTCAGCCCTTGCAGCCACCCTGGGAGATCCCAAATCTCAAAGACAAGGCTCTGAAGCTGCGGGCCCCACGGGAAAGGGAAGCATGGGTGGGAAGAGTGACTTGGGAAAGCAGTGGTGGGAATGAGATCTCAGAGTCTGGACATTCACTTTCTGCTGATAAGGAGGAGTAAAATCCCACTTCTGCCAGCTCCACCTGCTCCATCATTTCCACCCTCTGAGGCAGGAATAGCATCCAGGTGTCCTTCTCCTCAGAGGTTTTACTCCCTGTTCACCCACCTCCCTCAGGGCACAGAGGGCTGGGGCTGGATCTACTGCACCCCCAGCCTGGACTCACCTGGCCTGGGGGGTGTTTGTGGGTGTGGGGAGGAGGCACTGGCAGGAACCACTCTCCAAAGCCAGCACGGGGTTCTGTGGGATGCTGGTGTGGGCAGGGATGGCACCTGGAGTCTCCAACACCCGTTTGTGGGGACATCAGAGGGCAAAGGGGCTCGAGGGGGGTCACTTGCCTACGTCACTTGTCCCCAGGTCGGTGGACGCTGACTTAAGGGCCTGCCTCTTGCTCCGGTTTCCGTGTTTCATTCCAGTCTGCCCCTTGAAGGACAAAAAGGGCACCGTGTCACCTCAGGGGACATTGTGGCTTCACAGTGCCCACGGAGGGGCCGGGGAAGGGACGCCTGGCCTGGCTGTACCTGGTGTCCTGTGTAGCTGGGCTGGTTGTGGAGCAGTGGCGGGGGACACAGGGACAGGTTGTACTGCAGAGGTTGGCCCAGCAGTGAGTACCTCCCATCACCTGCACGAGGAGCTCGAGTTTGTGGGGATCCCAGGAAAGGTCAGAGCATTCCCAGGCCTGGGCTGTCCCCACACGCCTTCCCCTTACCTTGTGCCGGGCCCATGGGCCGGGGGAACTGTGTGAGGACGGGGAGGGGGCTCAGCCCCGTGCACACACTGTTGAGGTTGGTGACGGGCGACGGCGTCGGGGACTGGGTGGGGGACGTGATGGGGCTGTTCAGCTGGGTGCTGGCCTGGGGGAGGGACAGTGTCAGACACCTCCAGTGCTTGTGGCCGCTCCCACGCCCACGGTGACCCCCCACCCGTCACCCAGCCCACCCCAAAGGCTGAGCTGCCTCCTCCCCGTCCCTCTCAGTCCCCCCAGTACCTGAGCACTGGTGTCGGGGTTGTAGAGGTCTCCTGGCTTCTGCCCCCGCTGCTCCAGGCTGTAGTACTTACAGTGGCTCCACTGCACCACGGGGGGGTTTTGGGGCGCCTGGGGGCCGTTGGGGACATTCAGCTGCATCACCACCACACCAGGGCCTGACGGGGACACCCCTGGGGACAGACACAGGTGTGTGTGGCCCAGGCTCTGCTGCTGTGGGACACAGGGCACCTGCCTGTCCCTGCCATTGCACACCCTTCCCCACAGTCCCACTCATGACTCTTTCCTCTGTCACTCGTGACTTTCTCAGGCTGGAAAAACCCCACCAGGACCCTCTGGGGATTCCTCTCTAATAGCAAAGGTTACACCTGGGAGTGATGATGTTTAATCCAGGAGAAATGGGAGCACAGCGGCCAAGCTTTTGGATGGCAGCTCAGTGACCACTCTGAGCATCTCCACAAGCACAGGTACACAACTCCAGAATCCTGGCTCAGATCCTGCAGCTCACCAGGTGCAGACCTCCATCATCCCACTTCAGCTTCTGCACCAGTTCCCAGCTCACTCCCAGCAGCTGTGACAGGCAGCAGGAATCCCCAGCCTCCTCATCTGCAGTTCCTCCCGCTCTCACCAATCCACAGCCCACCCAGCTCCCTCCACCCCACTGGCCACCACGGCAGGGAGATGCCAGGCACGAGCCCGTGCCACATCCTGATCATTCCCTGTGGGATGCCCAGACTGAGGAATCCCCTTGCACAGAAGCTGCCAGACTTGGCTGTGAAGTGGCAGCTCGTGATCCAAACGCTGATGCCACCTGTGCAGTCCATGCCAGCCCTGCCCGTGGGCCCTGGTACCTGAATACTGCTGCTGCATCTGGGGGGGGCTGCAGGGCGCCGGGGACTGCGGCATCTGGTACTGCTCGGAGCCAGGAGGCTGCAGGAACCCCACGGATGGGCTGTGGAGCAGAGAGGGCTCAGCTGAGGATGGGGATGGGGAGGAAAAGCCAGGGCATCTGCAGAGGTTATTCCCAGCTCCCTCTTTACTGGGATGGCTGAGCACACAGGAGCCTCTGGAGAGGGCTGGGCACACAGGAGCTTGACACGCTGGTGGCCAGGAAGCCCTGACCAAAGCAGCAGCCAGGAATGGACAAGCTCAGGGAGGAGCAGCACTTGTGGGACCCACCCACCTCCAGCCCCAGGAGCAGGGTGCTCCACGCTCACAGCAGGATCATCATGGAACCACCAAATAGAATCATGGAATCTCCCGAGTTGGAATGGATCCACAAGGATCATCAAGGCTGACTCCTGCCCTTGACAGGGCACCCCCAAAACCTCCACTGTGGGCACAGCACCCCTTTCTCCCTCAGGCAGGCCAGAGCTGCCAGAGCTTTACCTGGTGCCATTCTGCTGGGCAGTGGGGATGACACTGTAGTAGATGGGGACCCCTCCAGCCTGGAGCCCCCCCTGCACAGACTGGCTGGCTGGCACAAGCACTGGCTGCTGGAAGGGCTGCTGGACCACGTTCTGGGACTCACTGGCCATGGGAACCTGGGCAGGGAGGAAAGCAGCAGGTAACAGGTAACAGAGCAGGGAACTGGCTTAAGGAGACACCAGCAAAGTGAACAGGTTCCAGGTGGTTTTTTCTTACAGCCCAGAGCAACCTCAACCAGGCACAGGCAGCCCCTCCCAGAGATCCTCCCAGTCCTCCTGCTCCAGATGTGTCCCCCAGATTCCCACATGGATGCACCCTCCCCAAGCTGGCAGGCATGCCCTGAGAGCAAATCCCCACCTTTGGCTCCATCCCTCAGGCACAGGAGCAGGGCACATCCTGCCCAGCCGGGGCCCCCTCCCAGCCCCCCACCCTGGGGAGCAGCAGATGCCCACCTGGTACGAAGGCAGCGGCGTGTACTGGACCATCAGACCTTGCATCTGGCTCCCCATCCCACTCCTCTGGCTGCTGAGGAGCCCAGGGGGCTGTGCCTGCTGCACCCCCATCACGCTCTGCATCTGGCCCCCCATGTTGTTCCTCTGGCTGTTGAGGAGCCCGGGGGGCTGTGCCTGCTGCACACCCACCACACCTTGGTATGTTTGCTGCTGGTTGGACATCATTGGCTGTAAACCTGCCAGAACAGGGTTTCAATGGAGCAGCTTCCCAGTTGGACACAGGAACCAGCCCCAGATTTAGGATTTAGGGAATCAAATCCTGCCTCTGCCCCCACCTCCTGTTAAAGAGTGGGGAAAGGTCTTCCTTTAGAGCAGAAGTAAACACACTCAAGGGAAGCTCCTGGCTTTAAATTCCCCTGGCAGTCCCTCAGTGAGGCTTAAATCCACCTCATCCCCTCCCTCAGCAAGCTCAGAGGAGAGGGAGGGGAAGGTCACAACAGCCTCTGCAGACGGAGGCTTCCCAACTTCCCAGCCAAGAGGCAGGTCCAGCAAAGACTGGGAGACGGGCAAGAGCGACCTGGCCCCACAGAGCTCATGGGAGATCTTTGGAGCCATCAAAAGCAGCAGGAAAGGGAAAGCTGCCCCCTTCCCCCCTTTGCACCCCCTTACCTGGCTGCTGGGACTGCTGGGGGAGCTGCTGTGGGCGCTGGGAGCTGTAGGCCACTGGGTGACTGAGGGGTCGGTATTGCTGGCTGGAGTTCGGGTACTGCCCGGGGGGGTAGTAAGAAACCTGAATCTATCAGGGGCAAGAAAACACCGTGGTGAGGACACAGGAGGGAGCAGGACCAAGAAAGCTGGTCCCCCAGGACCAGTTTTCTCTCTCACCTGGCCTGGCTTCTGCCGAAGGGAACCACCCAGGGCTTTGGCTCTGGCCAGCTGATGGCTCCTCGGGGAACCGCAGCCCCTTCCCGCGCCTCCCAGCCTCCTCATCCAAGCCTTTCCCAGCACAGTAGTGCAAGAGCACAGTAGGCACAACTCTCCTCACAGCTCAGGGGACAATCCCAGAGGTCATAAAGCCCTGCAGGACCCCAAAGAGAGCTTAGAGGTGTCAGCCCTGAGTCCGGCCACCGTCCCTCCCGGGGTGGCCCGGGGGGTCCCAGGAAAGAGCCTCGTGGGCTCAGAGGGACACGGGGATCATCCTGTGCCTAACAGGGCAGCGTGAGACTCGGAGCCTGGACCCCTCTGCACGGATCCATCACCAACTAGCAGCAGAAAAAGAGGGACCCACTCCCCAGCAGCCCCCGGCCTGCCAGCTCTGGGGACGTCCCCTCGTGTCCTTACTTGCTGGGGAGGTTGAATGTAGCCCTGGGGCTGCAGCACCTGCTGAGTGGGGGCTGTGTGCCCCGAGGCGGAGTAGCTGGAGGTGGGAATGGGCTGCCCAGGGGTTGCCATGATGAATCCTGTCTGCTGAGGGTGCTGGGAGATGAGGGATGACTGGAACATCGCCGAGGAAGGATCCGGGGCTTCCGTCGAGCCCTGGCGGCTGAGGCTGATCTGCCCGAAGGGGCTGCTGAGCTCGTCGGCCTGGAGTGGGAGAAGGGCAAGGATGGAGGAGGACGGCACGTGGGACAAGAGCAGGTAGGACACAGCTCTGCTGGTAAATGCAGACCCCTTCTCCCTGCTCTGGGAGAAGCTCTCCCAAAAAGGCCCCCACACATGAGCCACAGACCCAGAGCAGGACAGGGGGACATGCGAGCTGAGGGGGCCAAATGCTCAGCGGATGTTGGGGACACGTGGGGTCCCACGCAGGCAGGGGTGACTCCAGCCCTGCAGCCACATCCCATGGGGGACACCATTCCCAAAAGATCCCCGTGGAGACAACACGGGGGCTTGGCTGAGCCCACAGGGCAGCCACGGCCCCCAGACCCCAGCACTGAGCACAGGCATTGCTGGGGAGCTCTGGGTTTGGAATTTGCTCTTCCCAGGCTCTTTCCAAGGCCACCACTCCAGCAGTGGTGGTCCCGTGGCCTCGGGCATCGCGGAGCTCCGTGAATCCCAACCCCAGGGGGTCGGTGTCCGGGACATACCTGATCAGCACAAGCTCACACAACACAAACACAGCACAGAGCACAACAGACAGTGCAGAAGAGGAACTGGGGTTTATACCAGGTTGTACTGCTGGGGTGGAGAGACTGGCAAGAGGACTTGGGGGCAGGAGCTTGGAGAGTACGGAACAGGCTGCAGCGCCGGGACCGGCTACGACCAGCAGAGAAGGGGATGGAGAGAGATTGGGGGGAGGAGGGAAGGGAGAAGGGAAGGGAGAAGGGAAGGGAAGAGAAGGAGGGAAGGAGGGAGGGAGGGAAGGAAGGAAGGAAGGAAGGAGGGACGGAAGGAAGGAAGGAAGGAAGGAAGGANAAGGAAAAGGAAAAGGAAAAGGAAAAGGAAAAGGAAAAGGAAAAGGAAAAGGAAAGAAGGAGAGAAAGAAGGAACAACAAGGTTAGTCAACTGAGCCAACTGCAAACACAGAGGGGCATTGCAGGGGGTTGGGAAGCACAGAAACCATTCCAGGGCAGCATCCATCCCATCAGACACAGCCCAGCCGGAGGCTCTGTGGAGCTGGGGAGGAGTGACCTGCCCCAAAGCAGCTCCTGCCTGGCAGGAAAAGTGACACGAGTTCACCAGGGCCAGCAGCAGCAGGAGAGCCACATCTCCCAGCACAACCTCGTGTCTCTCCTGTTTCCAGCATTCCCTGCAGTGTTCCCTGGCCATTCCTGTACACTCACCTTCCACAGGGACCCCTACTTTGTCACCTGGAACATCTGCTTTATGACAACCCCTCACTAAAACCCACACACCGTGCTTTGGGCACCAACCCAGTGATGGTCAGCACTGGATGGAGGGTTTGATCCTCTGATTTGACCTTTGGTGACATAGAAGGGACATGGACATGGGGATGGTGCATTTCCAGACCCTTCTCCAACAGTCAAACACCTGAAATCACTTTTTCCAGGATCTAAACCCTTGGACAAGACAGCAGAAGGTAGAAACTGAAACCCCAGCATAACCCAGTGGTCCACCCAGGGACACAGCTCATTCCTTGAGGCCCAGAATCCTCCACAAACAGATCCACAACCCTGGAGCCACTCCAGGGCCCAAGAACTACCAACTCCCCTCTCTCCTACAGCAGGGAACAGCCAGCAAGGAGCTGCTCCTGTTACCTGCAGTAAAAGCTTTTCCAGGAGGTTCTTCCCTCCTCTCAGTCCAGTCTAGTGAAAACATTGAGAATCATGGAACAGCCCAGGTGGGAAGGGACCTCAGAAGAACACCCGGTCCAACTTTTCAAGGGAAAGGGAGCCTTGCTGATTATCCAGCAACCTCCCTGCCCTGTTTCATCTTGAACTCCTCCAGTGTAACTCCAGGAGCTCTTTGCTGTAGAGTGAGTCTGAGGTGATGTTAAAGGATCCCTATGGAGCCCCTGGGAAGGCTGAGATCCAACATGGGACAGGAAGGTGCCATGGATACTCCCACATCACATGAATTTGCTCCCCAAACCCTGTACTGGGATGGTTCCCACCCTGCAGCAGGACAGTGCTGGGTTGTGGTTGGTCACAGCCTCAGGAGCAGAACAAGTACACAGGAGTGTCACCCATGGGTGCCTCCTGGAGGGTTCCAGCCCTGGAAACAGCCCAGCAGGCAGTGGGACACGGAACATCCCTTGGCTTTAACTCAGGGAGGGATGGTCTGGTGAACACAGCCAGACTTGCTCCAGGTCTGCCTTCCCCAGGACTTCAGCAGACCAGTCCTGGGGAGCTCAAATCCAACACCCATTTGGGCTGGCCTCGAGGGGAACTGGTTCCAGTTTGCCACTTCATCCAAGGGTTACAGACCCATTTCCAGGAGGGCTGGGACATCCCCCAGAATCACTCAGGCACAGCAAAGCCCAACCTTCTCCTGCTCTACCACTGAGCGTGGGGGACCCCCAAACCCAGGCGTGAGCCCAGAGCACCCCAGGATTCCTCTGGCCCTGCTTCCTCCCCCCTACCTGTGCCCTGTGGGACTCACCTGGGACATCATGGGGCTGCTCATGGCCGGCTGCTGCTGGGCTGGGGGGAGCCCGGGGGCCTGCGGGGGCGGCTGCGGGGCCGTGCAGGGCAGGAGGCCACGGCTGGCCTGCGAGGATGGGGACTGGCTGCAGGCCTCAGGGGCACCTAGCACCAAACCTGCAACAGAGAGAGGCGTGGAGGGCTGGGATCCAGGAGAAAAGGGGAGGGCACGGGGGGGATCCTGTCACCACTGAAGATTCCACGGGTGTGGGCCTCATTTTAGCCTCCCAGGCTGCTGCTGGTTCTCTCTCTGTTGAAGAGGAAAGTTTTTCTCAAAACACTCCGGGAAGCTGAGAGGAAGTGGTTGGGCTTGGTCTTGAACTGAGCACTTTTTGTGTGTGAGGTAAACGTGTTTATCACTGCATTAGATTCTCAGAGGGTTTTGAGAAAAAACTTCTCTCTTCAACAAGCCTTGCTGCTGCCCCAGAGAACCAGCAGCAGCCTGGGAGGCTAAAATGAGACCCACACACGGGGACAAACAGGCACAGTTTGCTCAGCTCGCAGCAAAGCAAGGTGCTGACACCCCAGTGGGTTGTAGCTCCCTCCTCCCCGTGGCCAGGTGCACACGCTGAGCCTCCAAAGCTCATCTCCTCTGCCCCACACACAGGGAGGAGGAATCTGGCTGCCAGCAGCAGCACCTGCCTGGTGGAGGCTCCTCAGCAGGGATACCAAAACCAGGGAGCTGCCAGGTACACCTGCATCAGCTCAGGACCATGAGAGTCTGTGGGAAGGAGCTGTCCCCAGTCCCAGCTCAGCTCTGGGCACAGCCCCACCTGGGCACCAACACTGTCATGACCTGTCCAGAGCAGAGGGGAGTGGAGGAAATCCCATTCCACAGCCTCACAGAGCCCCTTTTCTCCCAGGGAGATGGCAGGCTGAAAGCAATCCCTTCCCATGGCAGAAAAAGCTGGGAAGGAGCACGACCCACACTGCTGGCACCCAGCTGGGAAGTGTCTCCTCAGTATTCTGGTTTTACTTCCAGAAATAAAAGGGTTGTGCAGTTATTGCTCAATGCCCAGTAGCTGCTGTTTAACCAATTCTGCCTCTGATCTCCCACATTTCCACAGCTGATCTCCAGGGATTCTGCTGAGGAGCTCTGTCAGCAGCCACACGCTGCAAAGGAGGGAATATTCCACTGCCAGCTGCTCAGGGACTGGTTGGGAAAAGAGCCCCTGAGTCCCAAGCACTTCCACCCCCATGGAATAAACATGAGGAGATGGAAGAAGGTGGGCTTGGTGTCTTCTTCCCCTCAAGTGACGACTCTTTTGCATTTTTTTTCCCTTTCTCCCAAGATGTTTCTAATCACTTGCCATTACATAAAGCCTGGAAAGCAACTGTTGTGATCCCAGGGGGGATCTAGAGGGAAAATTACAGGAAGAGCCAAAGAGCAGCTTCACTCTCACTCTGCTCAGCACACGCTGGGTCACATCTTCAAGTGCTCCCAGCACTCCATGAATCAGTCCTGGAGGTGGCTGCAATTCCCAGAGTGAGCACAGGGCTGGGGATGGGAACAGGATCCCGGGAGGCACCGTGGGCACCTCTAAACTGGGAGATGAAGATGTGGTTTCAAAGTCAGGCTGAGCACTGAAAGGATTCCTGTTATTGCCTGCAGGCACCAACCTGCCTCTTCTGCCCACAAAAAAGGATGGTTCCCAAGGGTTTAGGACCTGCTGCTGACCTGTGGGAACAGAGGGCAGTGGGATAACACCAGGTTCTGCTCACTGATGCCACCAGCTACCCCACGGCTCCTCAGCTTCCCTGGGATTAAATGGGAGCAAAACCTGGGCTGCCTCCTCCACAAACACCTTGCGGGTGTTTCAATCACTCAGCTGGGTAAAAATAAAGGATTCTGCTCCTCCCTGACTGAGGGGAGGTGTCCTGGACGTGCCCACCCAGCACACACAACCCTTGGGAAGCTGCTGCCAGAACAGGCCACCTGTGACACCCCAGGGGAACACTCCCTGTGCATGGGCTGTGCTCTGTGCTACCTGGATGGAGAAGGAAGGGCTGAGCTGAAGCAGCAGAGACACTTGGGATCCTAACACCCTTTGGCTTCAGCCAAATTCCCCGTGGCTCTCAGCAGCTCAAGGCTGCTGTTTGCTCCCAGGAGTTCAGCAAATCACTGAGAGAGAACATCGTGGGCAGACTGCAATTACAGAGTCCTTGACAAGGTAACTGCATTAAGTCTGATCAGACTAATGGGTGACACTTTTCCTGGCCCTCCTCCTTGGAAAGGATGACACAGTGCCAGGAGGGTCACCCTGCGGATCCTGAGGGTTGGGAGAGATTTTGGGAGCAAGAAGGGAATGATAACACAACTTGGGCCACAGCAGAAGAGAGGAAACAACACAAACTGGGTGTTTGATCTGCAGGGGCTGGGAGCAAACTCTGTCCTTTGCCCCAGGTAACTCTGCTGAAGGGATGGGAGAGGTGATGGTGAGTTCTGAAGAAGTGGGTGATGAACCAGGTGGCACAACCAGGTACCACAACCAGATGGCACATCCACACCAGGACACCAAGATCCTGGTGCCACCCATGTCCTGTTTTAACCAGAGCATCACAACCCCCAGTTCCCCAACCCAAAACCTGCCTGCCAGGTGCCTTTTGGCAGGGAAAGAGCTCCAGTTCTTTAGCCCAAATCCTGCTTGCCAGGTGCCCTTTGGAGGCAAAGAGCTCCAGTTCTTTAGCCCAAAACCTGCCTGCCAAGTGCCCTTTGGAGGGAAAGAGCTCCAGTTCCTCAGCCCAAAACCTGCCTGCCAGGTGCCTTTTGGCAGCCAAAGAACTCCAGCTCCTCATCCCAAAACCTGTGTCAGATGTCCTTTGGAGGCAAAGAACTCCAGCTCCTCATCCCAAAACCTGTGTCAGATGCTCTTTGGCACCTGCCTGGAAGCAGCGCCGTACCTGCCCGTGAGGTCCTGCTGGCAGTGCTGCCCTTGCTGCTGCCGATGCTGTCCCCCCGGGTCAGGATGGAGATGCCACTGAAGCTGCTGGCTTTGGTGACAGGTGGCCTCAGGCTGCGGGCGGAGCCGTCCGAGTCCGTGCTGCTCCAGGGCCGCGGCTCCAGGGATTTGATCTCGCTCTCGGTGCTGCTCTGGCGGCTGCCCGAGGCCCGGCTCAGCCCGTCCCGGTTGCCCCTGCAGAGATCAGAGGAGTCAAACTGGGCTCCAGTGAAGGGAAAGCAGCAGAGCTGCTGGTGCTGCACCAGTTCCCCCAGTGCAGGGTGCTGGGGACAGCCAGCAGCCGGGTTTGGGACGCTTTTAGGGGGTGTGAGGGGAATCTGACAGCAAAAACCTCCCCAAGGCACAGCTTTTTGTGCTGACCCAGCCACTGTGGTGATGGCCAGCTCCTGGAAGAGACCCCAAGAGGGTCAGAAAAAGATCTGGGACAAGAGGGACAGAAAAAGAGGTGCTGAAGACCTCCCCGTATCAGAACAGGGAGCTTTTAAAGGCCTGGAGACAAGGCTGATGGTCCTGGAGACCACTTCCCACTCCAGCCCTGCTGAGGATTTCTGCCCAGCTGGGCCTGTTCGCCCAAAGTTGTGGCTGTCCCATCCCTGGAAGTGTCCAAGGCCAGGCTGGATGGGGCTTGGAGCAATCTGGGATAGTGGAAGGTGTCTCTGCCCAAGGCAGGGAGGGGAAAGGGGTGAGTTTTAAAGTCCCTTGCATTCCAGGATTCTGGGCTATCACCACCCCCAGAACTGTGCCCTCCCTCAGCCCAGGCCAGCTCTGGCCACAGCAGGACTTTATGGGATATCAGCACATCACCCCAAGCAGTGAGCCTGGTCCATCAGCCCAGCTGGGAATGGGTACCTGGGCTTTCCCTGGGGAGGGATGCTGAGGAAGAGCTGCTGAGCATGGCTCAGGAAAAAAAAAAAATGCTTGGAAGGAACTCCCGAGGTGATGTGCTGGGATTCTGGGAGCATGTGAGAGCCAAAAATGCATCTCTTGGGAAGCAGAACAATGGTTATGTCCCTACAGAGCTCAAAATGGTCCTGAGGTCCTCTCTCCTCTCTCATCCAGGGGAACCCCAAAGCAGATTAACCAAACTCCTCAGGGCCAGGGAAGCTCTTGGCACAGCCCTGGCTGCAGCTCAGCTCCCAAAGCTGCAGCTGCATCAGCAGCAGGATTATCACTCCATTCTGGGGGAGTTTTACTCCAACCCCACGGATCTGAGAAGTGTCCTTGCTGTCCTGAACAGCCCCGATGCAGGCAGAGCCCAGGACACAGCCCCTGTGACTGCGCTGAGGACAGCCTGGTGAGGCAGGTGACGGGCCAAGGAGAGGGACAAAGCTGCTCCTGCCTGCCTCAGACCCTCCTGTCCTGTCCCACACAGAGCTGCCCCATCTCCAGAGCTTTGGCTGGGAGAGCAGAGCACAGCAGGGATGAGGCTCTGTCCCTTTCCATGCTGTTCTTTGTCCCCACACCGGGGCTGTGCTGGGTGACCCATCAGCCTCACTCCAGCCCTTTTATCCATGGCAAAACTGCTTCACAAGGAAATGCTGCTCAAACGTGTTCCCAGTGCCCTCAGCAGCTCCTGTAGCTGAGATGGAGCCTGAGACACTTCACTGTCACCATGAAGTCATCCAGCCTTGATAATCAGGGATTAGGGACAACCCTGCTTGATCCTAATGCTCTCCTGGCACTGTAAGGGCAGGGATTTCCTATCCTTTTGGGGAACAAGAGGTGGAATGGTTTGAAAACTGCTGGAATTCCTCCCTGCCCTTCCCACCCTCCTTTTAAATTGATGAATCAGCCAAAAAAAGGACTGGAAATTGATGTTGCAAAGAAAACACCTTCAGTAACTCCACGAGCAGCTTTGCACGGGGGGGATTCAGCAGGACATGGCACAAAATAAATCACCCAGAGATCCCTACAAATCTGCCTCTGTCTGTGAGAGCTACCAGCAAAGCATTCTGTGGAGAGTCTGATGAGGGAGAAGCACCATTTTAGAGTCGTGCAGGGCTTTGGAGACACCCCCAGGGGCTGCAGGGCAGCACTACTCACCTGCTGTCCGTGAGGTATCCGTTCTGGCCAGACTGGGAGCAGGAACACAGAGATGGGGAGGAAAGAAAATCAAGACTTAGTAACTCTGAGAGAACAAACCCAGGTGATTCCAAAGGGTGGGGCTGGGACACAGAGTGTCCCAGGTGTGGTGTTGAGCCTCCTGCACACCCTGTGGATCTCCATCCAGGCCTTTTCCTGATCCCTGTGACCCTGAGATCTCTCAAATCTGAGTGCTCAGCTCCCTCCTGCACTGAGGCAGCTCTGATGGAACCTTTGTCCACGTGACAATCAAGGCCAGGCATACAAAGGGGTGTATTTTATGTCCTAAATGCAGCATCTGGAGCTGACTCAGCTGGGAGTGCCTCAGGAGCAGCCTCTGAGCCAGATGTGAGCGTGGGGCACTGCTCCAAGCACAGAGCAGGGATCTCAGGAATAACCAAGCTGGACCCTTCATGAGACAGACAATAAACACCCTGCCCAATTCCTCCTGGGAATGCTCAAATTCCTCCTGGGAATGCCCAAATTCCTCCTGGGAATGCCCAAACTCCTCCTGGGAATGCTCAAATTCCTCCTGGGAATGCCCAAATTCCTCCTGGGAATGCTCAAATTCCTCCTGGGAATGCTCAATTTCCTCCTGGGAATGCCCAAATTCCTCCTGGGAATGCTCAAATTCCTCCTGGGAATGCTCAAATTCCTCCTAGGAAGGCCTAAATTCCTCCTGGGAATGCCTAAATTCCTCCTGGGAATGCTCAATTTCCTCCTGGGAATGCTCAAATTCCTCCTGGGAATGCCCAAACTCCTCCTGGGAATGCTCAAATTCCTCCTGGGAATGCTCAATTTCCTCCTGGGAATGCCCAAATTCCTCCTAGGAAGGCCTAAATTCCTCCTGGGAATGCCCAAATTCCTCCTAGGAAGGCCTAAATTCCTCCTGGAAAGGCAGAGCCCTGCACTGCTGGGTCAGAAGGTGGAAGCTGCAGCACTGGGAAGAAACTGGGAGATGCTGCTGCTCCCTTTGGGGCAGGAAATGGTTTTCTGATCACTCCAAAAATGCCACTGCATAAACTGATAATCTTTTGTGCAGCAAAGAACAGGACTGCATCCATTCCTCCCTGAAAGGAGCAATTCCTCCTGGGAAGGAGCAGACTGGAGGGTGCAGGTGTGGCTCCTCCACCCCAGCATCTCAAACACCTTTGTTGGGAGCTGGAATTCGCTGGCACATCCCCAAAATTCTGGGAAATTGGTCCAAAAGGCAACGAGAAGATCTGACCTCTGGGCAAATTCAAGGCCACCTTCTGGCCCAAAGCTGCAGGAGGATGCTGGCAGGGGAGAGATCCAAACTTACCTCTCGTGCAAATATCCGCTCCCTGACGCGCTGATACTCCTCCTCTCGCTCTTCTATGGATTTGCTCCTTCTCCCATCCTGCAAGGGGAGTCTGATCTGAAGGGACAAACACAGCTCAGGGGTCAGCAGTTGCCAGCAGGAGCAGTCAGCTGCTGGGAATTTTGGCTGGGATGTGGATGATGTGGTGTGTGGACACAGTGATGCAGCCTCTGCCTTTGGACCTACCTTCAGGGCAGCTGAATGCAGGGATGAACCTCCCAGAGGTGCCAGGATGGTCATCCCTGCACATTCCCAAGCACAACCACCCTGCCTGAGCTCTGTCTGAGCCAGAGATCAGGAATTTCACCAGCAGTTAACCAGGGGGAAGAGCTAAAGGTCACTGTTTGGAGCTTGTGCCAAGGCTCCTGCTCCCTCATGGATTCTGTGCATGGATTTGGGGAAACCAAAAACTGGGATTGACTGCAATGACCAGCTTCTCATCCTGACTTCCATGCAGGAACAGGTCCCACAGCACAGGACAGCACTGAGGTGATGCCACTCTGGGTTTAGATGGGGAAAAAATTCCTCCCTGGGAGGGTGGTGATGAGTGTGGGTGCACCTGGAGAAGAATCCAGGGAGATCTTGGAGCTCCTTGCAGTGCCTGACGGGGTTCCAGGAGAGCTGGAGAGGGACTGGGGACAAGGGATGGAGGGACAGGACACAGGGAATGGCTTCCCACTGCCAGAGGGCAGGGCTGGATGGGAGATTGGAAAGAAATTCCTCCCTGTGAGGGTGGAGAGGCCCTGGCACAGGGTGCCCAGAGCAGCTGTGGCTGCCCCTGGATCCCTGGAAGTGGCCAAGGCCAAGCTGGATGGGGCTTGGAACAACTTGGGATAGTGGAAGGAGTCCCTGCCCATGGAACTGGATGAGCTTTAAGGTCTTTTCCAACCCAAATCATTCCATGTTTCTATGAAGATGGGAGCTACAAGGCCCTGAGATCCCTGGGGAAGGGCAGGACTAGCTGCAAGCCCCAGGAAGAGAGAGGGGAAAGCTGGGAGTCTCATTTTAGTTTTTTTCCTTGAGACTGTGGCTGATTTTCTCAGCTACAGTAATGTTCCAGCGATAATTTTTTCTCAAAACAACCTAAAAAAAGAATTAAATCTGCACAACTAGTGTTTGTTATCTTGTTTACATGTAAAGAAGTGTTGATTTGAATTAACCAATCATAGTAATAGTGTGTTAATCAAGGACCAATTAGGTCCAGCTCTGTCCTATCACTCTACAAAAAGAAACTTCATTTGTTTTAATAAATCATTATTCAGCCTTCTACATCTCAGTCTTTTTGTGCCCAGCAATGACAGAAAGCAACATTCAGCTGAGGAGGATTCCCAAAGAAACCTTGGCAAAAGGCTCCACCTTCAAACCTGATTTTAGAGTATGGAGAAGTACACCCATAGGACCCACACCAACCCTTCCTCCATTTCCACAATATTTGGAAAAGTTTTTATGTAATTCAGACGCTGCTGCTTGGGTGGGGTGGGAGCTTCTATTAAACGTTACTTCAGGAAACCCAGGAGGATTTTAGAGTTGTCCTTGTGTTGTGTGCAGTCACATCTGACCTTGCCAAAGGCTGCAGATGCCCCACTGCCACCCCTCACCTGGTTATCATCCCGATCCATGCTGGTGTCATCCCGTTTTAGGATAAACCTCTGCGGGAACTCGGCGTTCTTCTCATCCTTGATGTGCTCAGAGAACCTCTGCTCGGGGCTGCAAGAAAACCAGCCCTTGTTAGGAGGGGAAAAAACGGGCCCAGAACACGCCAGGATGTTTGTTGTGTGAAATTTCAGCTCTGGCTGATAACAACAAGAGCTCCTGTCCCTTCTCCAGGAACTGTGGAGAGCCAGGCAGGGCTGGAAGGAAAAGATTCTTCCCTATTCCTTCATTCCATGACTCTGAGTCTTCTAGAGAGGGATCTCCCCTTCTTATGAGACAAAAAAAATATAAAATGTGGTGTGGAAGCCATCCTGGTACAGAGCATTCCTGGGCTCTGGGGAAAGTGAGGATGGGATGGGATGGGATGGGAGAACAGACGAAGGCAGGGATG
>WAAE01005378.1:233820-282194 GCA_013400495.1 Nicator chloris | reverse complement strand
GGAGAGGAGAGGAGAGGAGAGGAGAGGAGAGGAGCGGAGAGGAGAGGAGAGGAGCCTTACATTCGTGTGTTACTGGTCTTGTTGATGATCACAGCCTTCCCAGTCTGATCCACGTTGTGATCCATCCCGAAATAGGCCGCCACCCGGTGGAGCAGCATCCGGTGGTACGAGGTCATCTGGGGGAACTTCTTGAACTGATTGCTGGGAAGAGGGGGACAGGGTTGGACTTCCAAGCAGTCAGTCATGTCAAGATGTCCAAGAGAACATTGTGCATCTCCTCAGCAGTGTGTCCCTTCTCCCCTGGGAGCCCAAATTCCTAAAGTCTCCATTACAACCCTTTTGCTTGACACAAACTCCATGATCACTTACTTGTTATCACTAATGAACTCCAGAATCTCCTGTTCCAACTTGAGCAGCATCATTCTATCCCTGTCAGGAAAGAAGAAAGACAAAGGCCACTTTAGGGACAGTGGAACAGCCTTCCCTGCTCCCAACCTTTCTCCTGCAGCAGAAGAAGTCACAAGAGCAGGTGACACCTGATTTCACACATTAACAGAACGGGCTAAAAAACTCCTGCTTTTCAAATACACTAAATGGAATACCAGATTTTTTCCAGTTTCAGGTGGTTTTACTAACAGTGCTTGGCTTTGGAAAGCCTGAATCCCTGCTCTGCTGGAAGCTCCACTGCTGGAGACTCCAACTTTGTTATTCCCTTGCCAGCCTTCCCCTCAATCCCACTGATTATTCCCACAGCAGCTCCTGTACAGGCTGACATTTGACAACCACTTCTACAAAAGGGTTTAAAGCAATCAAAATGATTTCTTTGCATTCAAACAAATTATTTGTCCTTCTCTCTTCTCCATCACACACAATTCCACATTTGGAATTAAACAGGATATAAAATTACAGTTGTGCTTTTAGTTTCTACATCGTCCCAGCTCTGGTAACTCTTGGAATTCTGAAGAGGAAAACACAAAAACATTTGCAGGGACTGTCTGGAGGTGCTGCAATCCTCCAGGATACAGGAATGCCCAAAGCCAGGGACACACAGAGCCCTCAGGGAGTTGTTTGTTTTACTGACCAGAACCTACCGTGGGTTTTTTTTCAGTGTATTTACTAAAAATTCATGCAAATCTATTCCAGTGGAGTCTGTATATTCCTGGCTGGAATCTGAAAAAAAAAACCAACAACAGCAGCAGAACAAATTAACAAACCACTGAGGCAGCAGAGGGAAGGTAAGGGAGGAGGAGGAAGGGGAGATGAAGGGAAGGAAAAAGAAAGGAAAAAAAGGGAAATGAAAAAGGGAAAGGAAAAAGGGAGAAGGAGGAAAGAGGAAAGGAAAGGAAAGGAAAGGAAAGGAAAGGAAAGGAAAGGAAAGGAAAGGAAAGGAAAGGAAAGGAAAGGAAAGGAAAGGAAAGGAAAGGAAAGGAAAGGAAAGGAAAGGAAAGGAAAGGAAAGGAAAGGAAAGGAAAGGAAAGGAAAGGAAAGGAAAGGAAAGGAAAGGAAAGGAAAGGAAAGGAAAGGAAAGGAAAGGAAAGGAAAGGAAAGGAAAGGAAAGGAAAGGAAAGGAAAGGAAAGGAAAGGAAAGGAAAGGAAAGGAAAGGAAAGGAAAGGAAAGGAAAGGAAAGGAAAGGAAAGGAAAGGAAAGGAAAGGAAAGGAAAGGAAAGGAAAGGAAAGGAAAGGAAAGGAAAGGAAAGGAAAGGAAAGGAAAGGAAAGGAAAGGAAAGGAAAGGAAAGGAAAGGAAAGGAAAGGAAAGGAAAGGAAAGGAAAGGAAAGGAAAGGAAAGGAAAGGAAAGGAAAGGAAAGGAAAGGAAAGGAAAGGAAAGGAAAGGAAAGGAAAGGAAAGGAAAGGAAAGGAAAGGAAAGGAAAGGAAAGGAAAGGAAAGGAAAGGAAAGGAAAGGAAAGGAAAGGAAAGGAAAGGAAAGGAAAGGAAAGGAAAGGAAAGGAAAGGAAAGGAAAGGAAAGGAAAGGAAAGGAAAGGAAAGGAAAGGAAAGGAAAGGAAAGGAAAGGAAAGGAAAGGAAAGGAAAGGAAAGGAAAGGAAAGGAAAGGAAAGGAAAGGAAAGGAAAGGAAAGGGCTGTGTCTCTGTGGAGGAGGATGTTCCCACATCTCCCAGTTTATCCCAGGGATTAAGCCCCCTTCTCCCAGGACAGCAGGACCAGCACACCCAGCCCAAGGCACTCCAAGGCCCTGTTAGGAGGGTGACAGAGAGAGGGAGGTGGGATGGGTTTGTGGAAGGACACCTTGATCCCAAGACCACCCCTTGGACCACGCTCCAGACACTCCTCGCTGTCACAGGTCCTTGCAGGTGTATATTCCATACCTTGGTCCAAGCAATTTCTGCCTTACAATCATTAAATCCTGCAGGCTCTGGGAATCCCTGCTGGCCTGTGCTTCCCCTCTTCCTTTCAAATTTCAAAATAATTGCAGAATAAACCAACGAAACCAAATCAGCACTGCTGTGGAGCTGCCCTACAGGGATTTTGGGTGGAATTTGTTCCTCAGATCCAATGTGTGTCTTTAAGCCATTTTTATGCCCCAGGAACCTGTCAGGCTGTTGGGAATGTGTCAGCCTGGAGAATCCCTCCCTTTCTCCATCCCTGGAAGTGTCCAAGGCCAGGTTGGACAGGGCTTGGAGCAACCTTGGATGGTGGAAGGTTGGGTGGGATGGGTGGTGTGTGGGTCCACCTGGAGAAGAGAAGAATCCAGGGAGACCCTGGAGTTTGTTCCAGTGCCTAACGGGGCTCCAGGAGAGCTGGAGAGGGACTGGGGACAAGGGATGGAGGGACAGGACACAGGGAATGGCTTCCCACTGCCAGAGGGCAGGGCTGGATGGGAGATTGGGAAGAAATTCCTCCCTGGGAGGGTGGGGAGGCCCTGGCACAGGGTGCCCAGAGCAGCTGTGGCTGCCCCTGGATCCCTGGAAGTGGCCAAGGCCAGGTTGGACAGGGCTTGGAGCAGCCTGGGACAGTGGAAGGTGTCCCTGCCCATGGCAGGGGTGGGATGGGATGAGCTTTAAGCTCACTTCCCACCCAAACCATTCCAAGATTCCCTGATGTTATCAAACCCCCCACTCCTGCACAGCAGCACCAGAGACAACCAAACCACCTGTCCAACACCTGCCCCACTTCCAGAGGATTCCCAGAGCACCTGACCTCGAGAGAGCATCTTCCTTGGTGTTTTTTCTTTATTCTTGTCTTTTTCTTCTTTTTCCACCCCATCTTTCGTGGATTTCTCCTCTTCCTTGTCAGAGGGGCAGCTCACATGCAGCTGGATGATGTCCTGGGGTGAAACAAAGGAGGATGGAGTCCCTCAGAGATTCCCTGAGCCACGGCCATGGCTGAGAAAAGCACCACAGGAAGGTCTCAGCCAGCTCTTGTGGGAATTTCTTGGCTCCCCAAGGCACAGGAGAGCAAGACATGGATCATTTCTAACAAAACATGGATTTCCTGGGCTTCCACACTCCCAAATTTGTCTCATTCTGGGCCTACCTGAGACTCCAGCAGCCCATCCACGAAGGGGCCCGAGGATTCCTCACACACAGCCAAACTCCTGACCAGTTTAAGCTTAGAGTTAGACTGAAAAAGGTAAAAAAGAAGGAATGGTTACAACACCTCAGCCAAAAGTCACACTTGAATCACTGCAGCTGCATTCCCAAGGCACTTGTGCAGCCATTCCCATTAAACTGCTCAATAAGAGGGAATATTCCCCTCAATACACAGAGATACACAATGACTTGGAACCCCTGGACAAGGAGTTCTTTTATTCCTTCAGCCTTTGAACCAGATTTTAGGTGGGAAATTCCCTGCCTTAATTCCTGCCCTCCCTGACTTCCAGACAGAGCAATTCCAGCCTTTACCCTGTTAGAAAGGAGCCAGCACATGGAAATGCCTGTCCTGAACCATCACCTGCTGCACGTGGCTCCAGGGACAGGAAAGGCTCAGGAGCAGCATCCTAAAGCTGGGATCAGGACAGCTCAGAAGAGCCCAAAGGAAATTGGGATGGCAGCAGAGCTCCTACCTTGGCTCTTTTCCTGGCGTGGCCGTGACTTGATGTTCTCTTCTGTGGAGAGAGAAAAGGGAAGGCAAGAAGTTGAACCTGGAAGTTTCCTGGGACACAGAAGAGGATGGTGACAGAGATGCTGCTGCACTGCCTGAAGAGCCACCAAGCCCAGAAATCTCCCCCAGAGTGCCCAGTCAGGCTCTCCCTGCACAGCTCCAGCTCTGCCTGGGTTGGAACCCTGGAAGATGAGAATTTGGGATTCTGTGCTCTCAGGCACAGATCCTCAAGAAAGCACAGCATTTGACCTGAGGCCGTGGAAAAGGCTTCCAACATTGAGTGGTAACACTGGGATTGTGAGTGTGGAGTTGGAATAGAAGTGTGCTATGTCACAGGGTGGAAAACTTAAAGAGTTTAGGTTTTAGTGTATAACAGTGTATGTGGAACATAAGGTGGAAGATTCAGGGTGTAGGTCAGTCTTGTCTTTGCACCTTCTTCCTCATGGGGTTGGGTGGTTTCTTGTAATTGGGTGAAAAAGCTCCACACTGCAGACCATGGGGGGGTTTGTAATTAGGTAATAAATAAAAATAATTTAGGTGTTAGTTCACAACTGGACAAATGGTCCTTGAAAAAGCTCAGCCAAGAGAGAAAGGCATCATTTGACACCTGGTAATTAAGAGTGTAGAACAACTCACAGCTTGTGAGACTCTAACAGAGAGAAGAGTTAATAAACTTTGAAGCCTGAACACAAACTTCGTCTCTCTCGTGCGTTAATCCCGACCCTGGCAGGGAACAGAAGACCCCAAAACTGGCACAGCTGTGAGCACATCTGGCAGATGTGCCAGCCCACAGCTGGAATGGCAGCAGCATCCAGCAGGCAGCTGGGGGTGGGAACTGCTTCAAGCTCCACCAGGAGCCAGGAGAGCACAGGTGGCAGGAGAGCAGAGCAGCAGGGATGAGACCCAACACCCACAAGTGATGCTTGCACAGAGCTTTCTTCCCTTTATTGAAATGAAATCCCAAAACGTTCCCATCCTATTTTTAACTGAAGCCAAGCAATAGTCAAGCAGCATTCCTGAAACCAAGCTCTCCCTGGATGCCTTCACTTGCCATGAAGTCATTAACTCATCCTTAGATCAAAGGAAGGAGTAAGAGGGAGGTGACAGCCCTGGCACCAGAACCTGCGGACGGAGCACGAGTGTCCCCCAGGGAACATTTCAGTTATTCCACTCCCAGGCTCAGGGAATATTTCAATCACTCTGGCCAGGACAGATTCAGCAAAAGAGGAAGGGAGCAGCCTGCCCAGCGTGGTGTCCCTGTGGAAAAGGGCCCACAGGCTCTGGATGCTTTGGGAAGGGATGGGAAGCAGCAGGCGAGGGCCCAGCTCTCCCTGCCCGCACTCACCTGAGATTCCTGGCGCACACCGACCTCCTCCCCCCCATCTTTCTCCACCTCCTCCTTGCTTGGTGACCTGGATACGTATTTGGTTTTGTTCACAGATTCCTCCACCACCTTCTTTTCTGATTCCTTCATAATTTCTAGGGACTCCTGTGCCGTGTTGCTGTTGGACATCTTCAGAGCCCTCCGATGCAGCGAGGGGCACCTGCAGGACAAGGGACAGGACAAGGGACAGGACAAGGGACAGGACAGGTCAGGGGGTGCACAGAGGTTCCCTGTGCACACAAACTCTTGCACACACAGCTTGGAACTTCCTTGGAATCCACCTCAGATCCCAAACCAAGCACTCGGATCAAGCCCACCCACTCAACTCTTGGGTGCAGCCCCAGCTCGAGCACACCTGGCAGGAACTCCGTGGTTCTCACCAGGATTTTGGAGCCACCACGGCTGGAAAAAGTCCCTGAGGTAAAACAGAGGTCCTGAGGTGGGTGAGTGATGGAGAGAGAGAGACTGAGGGCAGCTCTAAACCAGCAAACATCACGCAGATGAAATAAATTCCAGCAACCAGAGCTGTGCTTTGCCCCAGGGCAAACCACCACCAAAAATCTGCATTTCCCCAAATCCCAGCCCAGTTCTTTTTGTAATCAGTCAAATCTGCAGTGAGAAAACAGCCTTGTACTCAAACATGCTCTGTGAGATAAGGTAACCCTGATTATCTCCTTCTGGGCAGACACTTCAGGACAAGTGGGAATCAAATTGCACGTAAAGACAAAAATTCCTGATAAAGTTGCATTTAATTGCTTCCCTTTGATTAGCAAGAAGCAGGCAGCCCATGGAGCTCCTGGAAGCACCTCTGGATTAGAGAGGAGCCTGGACAGGGCAGTGCCTGTGCTCTGATGTGTGGAAAGCCTCAACCAGGACCTGCTCATCAAATTAAGTGTTAATTGTAAATTGATCATCTGGAATCAAAACATCAGCCCTGCCCCCACAGCTCATCAGGAACTGGAGTGCCAGGACACAGGGAATGGCTTCCCACTGCCAGAGGGCAGGGATAGGTGGGATATTGGGAAGGAATTGTTCCCTGTGAGGATGCTGAGGCCCGGGAATGGATTTCCCAGAGAAGCTGTGGCTGCCCCTGGATCCCTGGAAGTGTCCAAAGGCAGGCTGGAGGGGGCTTGGAGCACCCTGGGATAGTGGAAGGTGTCCCTGCCCATGGCAGGAGTGGAACTGGATGAGCTTTAAGGTCCCGCCCAACCCAAACCACTCCATGATTTGATGATTCCAGTCGCTCAGAGCAGGTCTCAGAGTCTGAGCAAGGCCTAACCCAGCTCCACGTGGCTGTGGAGGGATGTGGCACCAGGAAACACCTTTGGAGAGACAAATTTCCAAAAAGGAAAGGGGAACCTGAATCAGAGCGAGGCTCAACAAAAACCCCTTGTACCAGAGAACACATCTGTTTAACAAGTCATTTTCAATTCCTTTGGCAGAATGTGGCTGAAACAGTCAGAATTCAGAGATTTATCAACTCCTGACTCCGCACAGGAACAGCTGATATTCCTGGACTATTCCCCTTTAATTTGTGGAGCTGCTGAACACAAAACATGTATTTGACATTTGTGCAGTTACTAGAATTGGTTCCAGACACAGAAAGCAGGAGAAGGCAGTGAACTGCGTCCATTCCTTGGATTCTTATGGAGGTTTTAACAAAATTGTTAAGACATGGAGGGCTGGTGTCCTGGGGCCAGATCCAGTGGGACAATGGGACAGGACTGACACAGGGAAGCAGCTTGGCCACTTCAGCTTCCTGTATTCCATCACCACCTGCTCAAAGCTGGCCATGAGTGAGGCTGCTGCCAGTCCAGAGCCACACATGGGACAATCAGGAAAGGGAAAAGTTCCTGAACTCAAGGCTAAGCGGCACCTTAAGTGGGTGGGAAAACATCCTCAAAAATTGGTGGGAAAAAGGTGCAGCATCCATCCGAAGCTGCAGGGGCCTGTCCTCACCCCAGCAGGCTGAGATCCAGCAGTGGTGTTCCCAGGGATGCTGCACAGTGTGACGTGCCCCACACGAGGGAATCCCACGCTGCTCCGACAGGAATTAGGTCAGGAAGGGAAAAGGGAACACTTTGCCTGGTGTGCCTCATTTGTGGGAGGATTATGCAGGGGGTGAAGGTGGTAAACTCTGCCTCCCCCTCACCCCAGAACACTCCACACTGTAGGAAACTGCTCCAGCCTCATGCCCAGGCTGGGGGATTAAACATTCCAAGAGGATCTGGAGCAGATTTGGGGAAGGGAGGGAGGAGGCAGCACCGGAACCGCACACATGACACTCAAATAAACGAGAAGCTTTTGTACAGCTCATTCCCTTTGCACCACCCACCCTCTAACAAGCTTTTCCCCCCCAAGCCAAACACCTCAGCCAAATTGAAGAAGGATAACAGGATCTTTTCCCGTCGTGCTGCGATGTAACTTCAGCATCACACAGGGAATATCACCAGATTTCCCAGAAAAGACAACTCAGAGCCACAGAACTGACATTTATCAGCTGCCCCCTCCTGTTACAGCTTCCGTCCCTGCCAGGCAGCCTCCAGGACATTTCCCTGCGTGCAGAATCCGGGGAAGATCTGTGCACTGCTGCTTTCCAGAGGAGGATTCCTTGCGGGATGAATGAATCAGCCGCGCTCCCTCGGGCGGCCGTGGGACGCAGCGAGGGGGTGGCAGACACGAGTGACGGTGACAGACGGGGCTTGTGGAGAGTGTGGAAGTTCAGAGGACTCAGTGGGGGTGGGTGGGATTGAGCTGGGCCTTGGGAGAGAAAGAAAATGACACGGATGCAACCCAAAATCTGTGTCAGGAAAGAGGATGGAGGAAAGGTGGGAGAAGGCGGAAGGGAGGAGACGGGGGAGGTGTTGTTCCTGTTTTGGTTTGGGGCTGGCGATTGGCAAAGCAACTGGGTCAGTGACAGCAGTGACTGGGCATACTGGGAATGCTGGCCAAGGGCCAGGGAGTCGGGACACATTTAAATCCTCCTCCTCACTCCAGAAGGGAACATGGAATTCCACCTCTGCTGCCTTCTTGCCACCCGCAGTTTGCAGCTGCCGAGCCCCGGGAATGCAGCAGCAGCTCCTGGTTGGGCAGGGAATAAAAGCAAGAAAGTTCTGCATTTCCAGTTCAGATGGATCTGGCAGCAGATCTGGAAAAGGCAGGAAGCTCCTGCTAAATAAACTCTCTTCCTGGCCTTGTTTCTCAGGGAACAGACCTGCTCCTGAGCTAAATGAGGATGCAAAGGAGACATATGGCTGCTGGGTGCAGCTGCCCACACACGGCGCCGGTGCGGCGGCGGGAGGGGGGGATCGGGGAGGGGGATGGAGGGGCCGGGGAGGGGGATGGAGGGGCCGGGGAGGGGGATGGAGGGGCCGGGGAGGGGGATGGAGGGGCCGGGGAGGGGGATGGAGGGGCCGGGGAGGGGGATGGAGGGGCCGGGGAGGGGGATGGAGGGGCCGGGGAGGGGGATGGAGGGGCCGGGGAGGGGGATGGAGGGGCCGGGGAGGGGGATGGAGGGGCCGGGGAGGGGGATGGAGGGGCCGGGGAGGGGGATGGAGGGGCCGGGGAGGGGGATGGAGGGGCCGGGGAGGGGGATGGAGGGGCCGGGGAGGGGGATGGAGGGGCCGGGGAGGGGGATGGAGGGGCCGGGGAGGGGGATGGAGGGGCCGGGGAGGGGGATGGAGGGGCCGGGGAGGGGGATGGAGGGGCCGGGGAGGGGGATGGAGGGGCCGGGGAGGGGGATGGAGGGGCCGGGGATGGGGATGGAGGGGCCTGAGGTGTCTCAGCCTCTCCCTTTCAGGTTTCAGGGCTAAG
Organism: Nicator chloris; assembly: GCA_013400495.1. Taxonomy (NCBI): domain Eukaryota; kingdom Metazoa; phylum Chordata; class Aves; order Passeriformes; family Pycnonotidae; genus Nicator; species Nicator chloris. The sequence continues at coordinate 272,936 of WAAE01005378.1, read as the reverse complement.
GAAACAGGTGCTGAAGGAGGAGATTGTCCTGCTCTGCTCTGGGACAGCCTCAGCTCCAGTCTTGTGGGGCCAGTTTTGGGTGCCATGGTACAAGAGGATGTAAAGCTGTTGCTGAGCATCCAAAAGAAGGACATGGAGATAGAGAAGGGTGTGGAAGGAGCATCTGAGGGCACTTGGCTTGTTCATGCCAATCTGCAGCTTCCTCATGAGCACCAATCTCTGCTCTCTGGTGACCCAGGACTCAAGGGAAAGGCTGGAGCTGTGTCGAGGGAGGTTTAGGTTGGATACCAGAAAAAGATTTTCCCCCAGGGAGTGGTGGGGCACTGCTCAGGCTCCCCAGGGGATGGGCACGGCTCCAAGGCTGCCAGAGCTCCAGGAGTGTTTGGACACTGCTCCCAGGCACCGAGTGGGATTGTTGGGGTGTCCTGTGCAGGGCTGGGACTTGGATTCAGTGATCCTTGGGGTCCCTTGCAAATCAGGATATTCCAGGATTCCAGGTGGGTTTCACCTTCCCAAAGCCATGGCCACAGGAACCAGTGTCAGTGCTGCAGCATTCCCACCTGGCTTCCAAGACAAGGCTCCTGCCTCCCTTCCCTCCATTTCCCTTGGTTATTAACCAGCTCTGCTTTGGCTTTCCCACACTCGTGTCAGTGCTGATTCAACAGGGACATGCAACAGGGCCATGTCCCTGGCAGGGGTGGCACAGAACAACCTTTAGGATCCCTCCCAGCCCAAATCATCCCATGATGTCCCCAGCACCCCACTCTGCCCTGTTTGGGGGCAGCAGCACCCACCACCCACCACCCATCACCGCCCTCCCGCTGGGTACCAGTGATGCTCCGGCGAGCAATTCGCTCATTGGCTGCCCGGCAGCCAATGGGGAGCCGAGCTCCATGGCAACGGGGCCTTGTCGCCAGGAGCAACGGGGCGGGGGTGACTCAGGTCCCCCTCCCCGGCGCGGCAGAGGCTGCGGAAAAGGCTCTGCACAGGGAAAAGTGGGGGCGGTGGGGCGGGGAGGGGGCTGAGATTCCAGGCACGAAGCCCCTCGGGCTCTGCCGGGCCCTCTCCATGCCCAGGGATTCTCCTCGGCCGGGGAAGAGAGGCTGGAACAATCCTGGCAATCAGGAGCAGCTGCCAGGTGCAACAAGAGGTTGGGATGGAAGGATTTGTTCGTATGACAAAAGGTCCCGAAACGGCTCCATCCTGAGCTCCACTCAGGTAAAACATCCCTGCACCAGCACGGCTGCCTGGGGCAGCCCCAGCACCCAGGAAAAGTCTGCGGGCTCGGCTGGAATTCTGACAGGTAAAGAACCTTTGGAGCTCACTCCCCTTCCCTCCTGCTCCCACTAGGACAAGCACCTGGTTCAGTGAGAAACCCCAAAACCAGCAACACTCATAAACTCCAGCTTCAAAGCCTCCTGTCCTGAATTCTCTCCTTATTCCTTATGATCAGCTGGAGAGGGATTGAATTCCTCCCTTCCTTCCAGTTCCTACAAAACCCAGCAAGATTCCCCACAGGAGGCCGGACATCTCTGCCTGCACAGTCCCTGTGCTTAGTCATCGCTTTAAATCCTAATCTCCACCCCCACATGACATCAAATTCGGAAATTATGATGCAGATGGAAGGGTTTGACCCCAGGTGAAAAGGGGGGAAACAACCTTATATGAACAAGGAGACAAGAAATGCAGGTGAGTCGAAGTGAATTCTGGAGAATCAGGAGGTTTCCTTGTGGAAAACATCTCAAAGCACAACCTCATTTCAGGAGGAATAAAATACCCTGATATTTTGTTATCTCCCTCATCATCATCAAGGCAAGGACTAAACTCAGGAGAGGGGTCAACTTGTTCTCACTCTGTTCCAGGAGTGTGACCAGGACTGCCAAAATAATTCCCATGTGATACCCAAGAATCGAATAAAGCTGGATAAAAGTTTTATAAACATCAGTATTTCTGCTTTTAGGAAGAAATTCCTTCCTGTGAGGGTGGGGAGGCCCTGGCACAGGGTGCCCAGAGAAGCTGGGGCTGCCCCTGGATCCTTGGAAGTGTCCAAGGCCAGGTTGGAGCAGCCTGGTTTAGTGGGAGGTGTCCCTCCACAGCAAGGGGGTGGAACAAGATGAGCTTTAAGGTCCCTTCCCACCTAAAGCGTTCCAGGTTTCCATATTCAGATCCTTTCTTTCACTTCCCTGCCCTTTCAAGCCCTCTCTAGTCCCACTTGGGCACACCTGAGCCACAGCCCCAGCTGTTCTCTGCTGCTCTGCAGCACTTCTGGGGACAAAAATCTCTTAAATACTCTGACCTGGATGGGAAAACTTTGCTTCAATCTAATTTCCACGTGTGGAAAAGCAAACACAGAGAATTCCTGCTACAATTATCCCGTGCCACATCTCCCAGAGACTGACAGGTTAACACTGGGAGAAAGGAACCAACTGCACAAAACCCCAGGAGTTAAATGGTCCTAAGGAACATTTCCCCAAGGAAAGTGGGATCAAACAGTTTTAATTTCAAGTTGTCTGAGTCTGGACCTCCCAGCACCAAGGCCCTGCTCTCCCCCCAGGCAGGAAAAGGGACATTACTGATTTGATGTTAGAAAGAAAGGAAACAGTGATCCTGCTGCTCTCTTCCTTTGATTTTTGGGAGCTGCTTTAGCCTGAGCAACAACCTTCTCACCCCTCGTTTCCAAAATCTGAGGGAGGAAAAAAACAACACCAAAAGAACCCCAAATGCATTACAAAGTGAAGGATCATCAGTGCCACAGCCCTGGAGAGCAAAGGGCTTCCTGGAGAAGGAAGTGCTGCTCCCAATGCAGCACTGAAGGTTTGTGGACAGTTCCTGAGGCTTCCTGGGCAGAACTAAGGGAGAGAGGAAAGAAATCCAGGATGAGAATCCCCTGTCAGAGCTCCCTGCTCCATTTCACACCACTTCCCACTTGCTCATCACGAGCTATTCCTGTATTCATCCCAAGAAGAGCAGGGAACTGCTCCGGTGACGTCAAAGCAGTTTCCCAGCAACAATTAATGAGGGCTGTCCACCACAGGGGTTTCCTGAAAAGCGAGCAAGGAATTATCCACCTCCTTTCCACAGTGTCAGGATGCAATAGGACAGCACTGAGCAGGGATTTCTGTTAACCCCTTCATGGCTCAGCAGAAATCCCTGGGACAGCTCCTGATTTTTTCCGAGAACCCTGAGCAGAATTCCTTCCACCTGAGCCCATCTGTAATGAGGCACCTGCACCGGAGGTACCAAGCAGGAAAATATGGAAAACTCTTCTCCTGCTGGCATCTGCTCCTGTGCTGAGCCTGTGCCAGGCAGGAGCAGCAGCATTAAAAATCTGGATGAGGGAACGAGGAATTCCCTCACCTTCCCGAGCTGACCTGGCTGGCAAAGCACATCCCTAAAGTTTGTTTATCTGCCCCAAAGCATCCCAGCTCCCAGAAAACGTCCACGGGAGGAAGGCACAAGGCAGGAACGTTCTCTCCATCCCTCCTCCTGCTCTGCAGGTGCTGCTCCCACTTTTCCCCATGCTGGCAGAGGACACAGAGCCACTTATCAATGGCAGAGACTGGGTGTCCTCCAGGTGACACCCAGAAATGGATTTGAACATAGAAAAAAAAGGGAAATAATGATTCAAAGAAAAAACTCAACTTTATTTGTTGGCTGCCAGCAGAAGTTGGGATTGAGTGTGAAGTCTGAGGAGCAGGTAGAGAGATCCTGAGATGTCAAAGTACAATAATCACATCTCAATCCCAAAAAAAACCCCAGCTCCCAGCACTAAATCTGGAATGAAGAGAGCATTACTTCGTGGGTCTTAGGCAAAACTGGACGATGGACATGTGTGAGGAGGGGGAAAAGTCAATCCAACCTCCTGATTCCACTAAACCCAACTCAGTGAGGGGTTTAAATTAATTTAAAAACGGAGTTCATGTATCAGTGAACACAAGCACCGTCCTACAGAACACCAAATTGCATAAGCCACCCCAAAAACGTCACATGGCACGAAGCCAACCGAGTAGCCAACATTCCCCATCAGCTAGCCAGCTCCAAACAAGTAAATCCATTCAAATATAACCCAACAAAAAGAGCTGGGAAGGTTCTGCTTGTGCAAAACAACGGGAACTACCCAGGAGGAAGCTGCAGACGCTTGGAGCACAAGGAGATTCCATGATGCTGTCAGGGGAACTCCTTAATGACACGGCAAAGCACAGGATGCCGACCGGGGATTCCCTCTCTCTCCTAGGTGCGTCCCCGGCAGCACAAAAGGAGCAAGAGGAGAGCTCAGCTCATCTCCCAAGTCCTGACTGGGATCCTAGAGCCTTAAATTCATTTAGTCCAGCTCCATTTGAAATTAACCCCATCCAGCAGCAGAAATCCTGGCACTTACCCCATCCCTGAAATATTCGGCCACATTTCCGCTGCACTTTGCACCGGGAGAGGGGAAAAGAAAAGTCCGATCGATCTTTCTTTTCTCAAGCCCCAAATAATTCAAACCTCCTCCTAAAAATAAACTCACCGTGGTGGTTCTGCGCTCTGAGCACGTCAGCTGTTTCCCGATTTCAACGGAGACTCCATGGCCACGACCAGTTCGAGAGGAATTCTGCCAGGATAATCTGGCTCCCGGGAAGCCCCCGCCAGCTCTCCCGAATGAAAAATAAAAAACACCGGGGATCTTTGCGGCTGCTCCGGAGAGCTCGGGGCTCTGACAAGCAGCTCGGCAGCTCCCAGCTGTTCCCAGGGATGTCAGCACAGCTCTGCCAATAGCCACATCCACACCCCCCTCCTGCTCTCCTGCAAATCTTCAATGGAGCTGCCTCCGCGCAGCCCCAGACGCCGTTAAAGACGCAGCGTCCGTCCCCTGCCAGCCCCGGAGCCACACGGGCAGGGACCTGGGGGTCCTGCTGGATGGGGAGTTGGAGATGAGCCAGCAGCGTGTCCTGCGGCCAGGAGGGTCACCAGGTCCTTGGGAGCATCACTGGACAGTGAGGGAAGGGATTGTCCCGCTCTGCTCTGGGCTGGGGTAGTCTCACCTCCAGGCCTGGGGGCAGTCTGGGCACCACAACATGAAAAAGGTCTGAAGATACTGGAGAGGGTTCAAAGGAGGGACACAGGAATGGGGAAAGGTCTGGAGGAGTCACACAAGGAGCATCTGAGGGCACTTGGCTTGTTCAGCTGGAGGAGACTGAGGGGAGACTCCTCGGGGGCTGCAGCTCCAATTTCTGCTCCCCGTGACCAGGGACAGGACCCCAGGGAAGAGCTGGAGCTGTGTCAGGCTGGAGATCAGGAAAGGTTCTTCCCCCAGAGGGTGCTGGGCACTGCCCAGGCTCCCCAGGGAATGGGCACAGGCCTGAGGCTGCCAGAGCTCCAGGAGCCTTTGGACAGCACTCCCAGGGATGCCCAGGGTGGGATTGTTGGGGTGTCCTGTGCAGGGCCAGGAGTTGGGATCAATGATCCTTCAGGATCCCTTCCAACTCAGAACATTCCATGATTCCATTAAAAAAAAGTGATAGCAGATACTGCCCAAGACATCAGCAGCCTCCAGAAGGATTCACATGCATGGAAAACACCTCACACCTGCCCAGGTAGGTCACAGCCAGCCTTGCTCCACTCCTGTCACTGCTGCCATAACTTTTCTGAGGGGTCATTTTGTTAATGGCTCCATTTCAATTCAGTTATTTCTTTTTCTTGCTCATTTATGGGTGATTAAATATGGAGAGACAGAAAACAAGAAATGCAAATGGCCCCAGAGAAGTTTGAAACGTTTCAGTTGTTTAAATTTCCCCCAGAATGGGGTTTTCCACCCCAGACCTGGTGATCCTGCAGGCACAGAGGCTGCAATGAATTCTCCTCTCCACATGCCATGGATGGAAAGAGGGAGAGGGGAATTATGAGGGATAAGAAGACAAAAGTCACCTGCAATGCTATTGCAGTGTTGTCAAAGGTCTCGATTAATCCATGCCTTGGAATGCAAAGGCTCCAGGGATGCTGCACAAGATTTTCCAATCAAAAGGTGCAAGGAAGACAGATCCAAAGGATCCAAGTTCCTTTTATGTCTCCAACTTCAAGGTTTTTTCCTCTCAATTCTGCAAAGAACTTTTACAATGAAAGTACCTGGAGAAGAAAACCAAACCATGACCTCACAGGCTCTCTGAGAAATGGGCACCACTGTCTGAGCAGGGTGAGGATGAGGGGCCTCAGCTGAGCTCAGTCTAAGGAGAACAAGGGGCTTCAGCTGAGCTCAGTCTAAGGAGGATGAGAGGCCCCAGCTGAGCTCAGTCTAAGGCGGATGAGAGACCCCAGCTGAGCTCAGTCTAAGGAAGACAAGGGGCTTCAGCTGAGCTCAGTCTAAGGAGGATGAGAGGCCCCAGCTGAGCTCAGGTTCTGCACAGGAGCTCCCAGGGCAGTGACTGTGGCTGCAGCAGCCCCGGGGTTGCTCACCAGGAGCCGGGGCAGGCAGTGCATGCTCAGAGTGGCTCCCTGTGGCAGCCCTGCCAGCAGGACCCAGGCATCAGCCCAACAGCTCAGCACCAGCTTTTACCCCCTCTTTAATCCTTCTCTTTGGGGGTTCATTACTGCTGGCACCCAGGAACAGGCCCCTGGAGTGTGAAGCTTGGAGCTCTGAGCTCTGAAGCAGCTCCAGGAGATATTTTCCAAGTGAAGAAGTGACTGAAAAAGGCAGAGGAAGTATTTCCAGGGCAAGGATCAGTGCTGCACACAGAGCCTTCAAATTGCCCCAAAGCCAGTGAAGCCACAGCTTTATTTTGCTCAGGAGCATCCTGTGGTCAGAGGCAGCCTCAGGACCATTAAGGATGGGTGCTGGAGCCCTGCAGTGGCTGTGCAAGGACAAAAGCTGGAATGCTGCCCTCCCCTTCTTCCAGATCTCCTTGTTTTCAAAGAACACTGCATCAGCTTCAGCCCCTCTGTCAAGGCCTCGCTGCCTCAGTTAAAGGAGGATGAAAAGCAGCCCAGTGAGAGCCTGCAGACCTGACCTCTGGCTTTTGGGCAGGTGGATCAGCAGATTTTAGAATGTGAAAGCCTCCAGCTCCAGGACATGAGCACCTGCCCCAGACAGCACAGGTGCAGCCTCCCACAGGCTCATCCAGCTCTTCCCAAAATCCCTGTCCATCGCCGCGAGCTGGCAACGTTTCATCCTCACGGAGCACAGCGTGTGCGAGAGGATTTCCTGAGCTGCATCCCTCTCCTGCATGGGAGACAGCAAATCCTGGGTGGAACGAGGATGAGGACAAGGATGAAGGGTGAATCAGCCCCAGCAGCGTGGTCAAAGCCCCACAGAGCAGTTCCTGCCTCTCAAACCGAGAGCCCTCAGCTCTGGAATTGCAGCCACACGGTGAAACTGGGTCAGGGAAAGCGAGGACGGGAAAAATGCAGCAGTTCCAGGTATTGCCAGTGCTCCTGGCTGGCAGGGAAGCTGCCAGTGCCCAAGAGTCACAGCGAGGAGGAAACAAAGGGGAAAGCAAGAAGACATTCCCTCCTTCCCTGGCAGACAGTATGGATGAGTCCAGACCCTGCCTGCCAGCCCAGCTCCCATGGAGAGGAAACGTGGCAGTTAGGAAGTGGATAAATTCCATTGGAAGAGGGAAAAGTCAGGACTTGTGACACTAAACCAGTGGGGTGGCACTGGTGTGAGTCCCCACCAGCAGCCAGGACTGGGATCTCTCAGAAGGCTGGAAAGGGAGAAGAGTTCTACCAAGGGAATTCCATGCATCCATGTACCCACCCAGAGCAGAGAATTCCCTGTCCCCTTGGAAAGGGGGAAAGCTCCAAATCTAGGACAGCTTCACATCTCAGCCCCCACAGCACCACGGGGACGAGGGAGAGGAAAATCCTCAAGCAGCCGGATCTCAGATGTTCTTTGGGATGGACCTGACCTTGCTCAGGATCCAGCAGCTGCCATTCCCAGCATGAAGTACCGGGATGCACAGGTAAAACCAGGCTCCAGACAGCAGCTGCTTCCAAGGACACGAGGAGCACACGGGCTGCAGGGAGGAGCTGGGGATGGACAGGCTGCCTGGCGTGACTCAACGTCAGGTGCTGCCAGCACCCGAGCGCAGGGATCAGCGAGGAGGACACACAACACTGGGACAGACACCACAGAACCACACAGAGAGTCCAGGACCTTCCCAAGCCCTCCATGCCCACTCTGATTCCGTGTTTTCCTCGGCACGTGCGCCGAGGTGACGCTTCCCGGGTTGGAACCGTTCAGCACGAAGAATTTGAATTCCACTTTCTATTTTTAAAAAGGGCCTTTCCATTCAAACCTGGCTCAGCTGTGGATTCACGATCATGGCAACCACTCCCTGTCTGTCTCAGCATCAAACACCTGCAGATCCAGAGGGTTCAGGCTTGGCCTGGGACCTCTTGACCCCTCCAGCCCCTCTCCGAGCCGGGCCCGACGTGGTTTGACATGAACCAAATCTGTCAATGGCTCAAGACAGACACGTGGGCAGCAGCGAGCAGGGAAAACGTAGCAAGCTCCATTCAGCTCCAATCCCTGATAAATAATTCAGGAAGAGAAATGCCGCAATACAGAGCCCAGCAAGATTTAAAAATAGACCATGCACCGCTCCGGAGGAATGGAGGGAAGGAGAAGGGTGGCAGGAATGGGAGCACGAGGGGTGCCAGCAGCCTGGGGTGGCTCCACAGCCTGACCTCAGCACAGGTGTTCACGTTGTCTTTTAACTGGGAATTTAACCCAATTATTGTTAACACAGCAGCAGCATTCCTGGCTGGATCCTGTCCTGGATCAGAGCCCTGCAAGGAGGCAGAGTCCCAAAAAATGAGCCCCAGTAGGAGGAAGGATGGGGGTGGGTACTACCCCAAATCCAGCTGCCAGCAACCCAGGCACTTGCATTCATCACCCATAACACCAACACTTCTACCTCAAATTATATCTAAATATCCAAAAATATATAAATATAGCTATCAAAACCATTCAAACATCATCACACAAACACACTCCCAGTCAGGCAACAAGCAGAAAACTTGTCTCAGGATTCCATCACCCTTCCTGCATCCTAAAAAAACCCCAAACCAACCCAACTTTGTGCTCCCCTAAAATATCCAACTCTCTCAACAGTGTAGGTGTCACCTGTATTTTCATAGTGGGAATTAGATCACAGAAAGGATGTGGGAAGATCATTACCAGCTCTTCCCACCTGTACCAAACACTTCCCCTTCTCTGTTAATTATTAATTAGCTTCAGTCAAAGGTACAGCCCCTTTAGCCCAGTTTGCCACTGGGATGTTCTAAAGGAAAAAAATGGGCTTTCCAGGTTTTGCAGGAATACTTTGCCAGATGGCTGCGTTCTCCCCTCCTCTCTCAGCTTCAAAAATAGCTCCAGAAAGACACGAATTTTTCCCTGCTTCCTCGTGAGAAACAAGCCCGGCTTCCCAAGGACTTGTGAGATGGGAAACTGCCACTAAGAAGAAGATACAAAGTGAGTTTTTATAAGGAAAAAATAAAACTGTATCCTGGCTAGGTAATTAAAAACTTAGTAACTCTGGACTTAGAGGCTTTCCATAAATATTTTTGAGTTTTCCCGACAAACATGAAGATAAATGTAGGGAAGACATGGCAGCAGCTACTGTGAGGAGAGACTGACAGGGCACCAAAAGTCCCAAAAAAGCTGCTGGGCAGTGAGGAGATGGAGAAGAAGCTCCCAACGCTCCCACTAGTGGCAAGACAAGACTCCTGCAATCCAGAATCCACACAGAATCCATCCCCACACTGTTCAGAAGCTGGGAATACCCAGAAGGATGACAGGGGGTTGGAATGAGATGAGCTTGAATGTCCCTCCTAAGCCAAAACATCCTGGGATTCCAAAATTCCCTGGTAAAAGGGAGTTGCTCTCACAAGCCCCTGCTCTCAAATCTGCTCCCAGACACATCCCAGTGGGAATTCAGGATTTTTCCTTGTGCTGGGAAGCTCTGTGCTGTCGGGATCATGCCTTGAACACCCTCAGTGTGACGGGTACATGTCCATCCAGGCAGTGCCAAGGAGAAGAAGCACTTCCATAAATCCCATGTCTCTGTTTGAAGCCAGCCTGGAGGTGAATTGGGAAAAGAAAACCCCCAAAATTTGGGCTACAGACATATTTAAATGGAGAGAGCAGGCTGAGGCTGGAGAAACCAAGTCACTCACAGAGGCAGGACACAAAGACCTCAGCATTCCCCACATTCTGGATCTTCCTTTTCCATGCTCCCCACTTTTTCCCCATCCAGGATCAAATCCCACCAGGATTGGGCTCAAAGCTCTTGGTCCTTTGAACACAGGGAAGCAGGCAGCACAAGATCCCATTTCCTCATGGAATTTCCTGCCTGAATCCTCCCCAAGAGAGGCCAGCTTCCAGGATAACACCTTCCCAAACAAAGCGGATTTTGTGTCTAAACTCGGCTCAGGAGAAATGAATTCCTCAAAGAAAAAAGATGTCAAAGCAAGAGCAAAAATGTTAAAACTTCATTAAAAAAAACCTTAACAGAGCTGCTCTGATGAGTGGGCTGGGCCTGCCCACACTCAATCATCCCCGAAATTCTCCGGGAAGCAGCGGTGACTCAGCCTGCGGCACACAGACAGCTCGTGCTCCTGGCCTGCAATGGAACTGCCCTTCCCAGGAAGCCCTGGATCCACAAATCCAGGGAATCCCGGTGCTGAGGGGCACGAGGGAGGCCCTCACCTGTGCCCAAACCCCTCACCTGCACTGCAACCCAGGCAGGGATGGCTCCCAGCTCATGGGACTCAAGGGAAGGAAAGATGGAGGAGGGTTGGAGAGGAGGGAAGCTCACTCAGGTCTTTGAGTTCAACAAGGCCAAGTGTTGGGTCCTGCATTGGTCACAACAACACCGTGGAACACTTCAGGTTGGGGGAAGAGGGGCTGGAAAGCTGGGAAAGGCCCTGAGGGTGCCGGTGCCAGCAGCTGGACACACACAGGTGTGCCCAGGATGGCACCTGGGCTGTCCCAGCCATGGGGACTGGGATTGTCCCCCTGTGCTGGCACTGCTGAGCCCCTGCAGTGCGGGTTCCAGTTCTGGGCCCTCATGGCCACGGAGACATTGAAGGGCTGGAGCAGCAGCAGAAGGGTCTGGAGAACCCTGAGGGAGCTGGGAAAGGGGCTCAGCCTGGAGAAAAGGAGGCTCAGGAGGGACCTTTGCACCCCTCAGCTCCCTGATGGGAGAGTGGAGCCGGGTGGGGTCGGGCTCTGCTCCCAGGGAACAGCAGCACAAGAGGAAACAGCCTCAAGCTCTGCCAGGGGAGGTCCAGGATGGACAACAGGAGGGATTTGTTCATGGAAAGAGTGGTCAAGCCTTGTCAGGTTGTCAAGCACCATGAGACTTGTTCCACAGAACCAGTGGAATCACTGATGTTGGGAAAGCCCTGCAAGACCATGGAGTCCAAGCTGTGACCGATTCCCACCAGAGCCCTGAGTGTCATGTTCAGTCCTTCCTTGGACACCTCCAGGGATGGGGACTCCAAACCTCCCTGAGCAGCCTCTTCCAATACCTGACCATCCTTCCATGGAAAAACTCCTCCTGATGTCCAACATAAACCTCCCCTGGCACAACTTGAGGCTGTTTCCCCCTTTCCTGTCCTTGCTGCCTGGGAGCAGAGCCAGGCCTCATCTGCTGCACTCTCCTGTCAGGGAGTTGTGGAGAGGCAGAAGGTCCCTCTGAGCCTCCTTTTCTCCAGGCTGAGCCCCTTCAGCTCCCTCAGAAGTTCTCCAGACCCTCCTCCTGCTGCTCCAGCCCTTCCCAGGCTCCACTGTCCTTCTCCAGATACGCTCCCAGGAACCTGGAGGTCTCTGACCTCTCGAAGTCTTTACCAAACACCAACAGTCACTTCCAAAATCCATCCTTAAAAAGAGGATTCAGACCAAGGTAGGAGTTGAATCTGCCTGTCCCACACGTTTGTTTCCTCCCAACATTCCCCCTCCCTGCCAGGGCTGCCACGAACACAGACACCAACATCTCCCGCTGTTTATTCCCTTGGGCAATGAATCTGCTGGGAGTTCTGCCNTGCTGCTCCAGCCCTTCCCAGGCTCCACTGTCCTTCTCCAGATACGCTCCGGGCACCTGGAGGTCTCTGACCTCTCGAAGTCTTTACCAAACACCAACAGTCACTTCCAAAATCCATCCTTAAAAAGAGGATTCAGACCAAGGTAGGAGTTGAATCTGCCTGTCCCACACGTTTGTTTCCTCCCAACATTCCCCCTCCCTGCCAGGGCTGCCACAAACAGACCCCAACATCTCCCCCTGATTTATTCCCTTGGGCAATGAATCTGCTGGGAGTTCTGCCCCTGCAGCCATGGTGAGAGGCTCAGGATCATCTCAACAGCCATTAAAGCATTTTAACATTCTCCCCCTGATCTGCTGCAGCCTTTGGATCCAGCCACAAATGGATATTTGGGAAGAATTGAAGGCAAGAAAAGCACCTTGGCACAGGAATGCAGGGGGAAGCACCAGTGGCCCTGAGTATTGGCAAGATCAGTTTATTAAGCTTCTCTTTAGCCAAAAAAAAGCCCTTTGAAAAGTCTTCAAGGTGCCAAGCTGTGTTCCCTGCCTCTGGTTGCACCTCCTGCCTCAAATTATTAGGGAATAACTCACTGAGCGACCAAAACCTGCTGCACTGGAGTGACTGAGGTGAGAGAAGAGCTCTCAAAGCTGCTCTGGAAGTTTGGACACAGATCCCTCTGTGGTGCACCTGGGGCAGCCACCTCCTCCTTGAAAACAATTAAAAACCAATCCATTTATTCAAATGAGCGCTGATCTGGCTCTAATTTAATATTAAATGAGATAACGAGGTGAAGTGAGCTGCAGAGAGAGCGGGGCTGGGAGCAGCGGTTTGGGCACTTCAAAGGGGTGATTTAGGCACCTTCCCCCCCAAACCCAGGGGTTTGGAATAGCAGCACTGCCACGACCTTAAATTTAGCAACACAAATGGCAGCACTGCTAAAAGGGGAACTCGATTCCAACGGGGGATCCGGTGTCACAGCCAGCACCAGGGGTCCTGTGGAACAGCTGGAAGGAGGGATTGGACATGGATATTCTCCATTCTCTGCTCCCAGGCAGCACTGAGCCCGAGGGGCTGCTCCTCCCTTGGGATTTCATCCATCAGCACAGCAGTTTCCTTCCCACTCAGGGCAGTTCAACAGGCCACTCTCATCAGGGAATCCTGGAATGGTTTGGGTTGGAAGGGACTTGAAAGCTCATCCAGTTCCACTCCACCTTCCAACATCCCAGCTCCAAGGTCTGTCCAACCCAGCCTTGGACCCTTCCAGGGACCTGGAATTCCTGCCAACCCCTCTTCCAGCCAGACCACCACCAGGAAAAAACAATTCCTGTGAGACTGAGCACTCCTCACCCCAGGAATCAGCAGAATCCCAAATCCTTAGTCCACAGTTTCCCAGGGATTACAGCTGTGTGGAATTCCCACTCTGGACCTGGCAAAAATCCACCTTGTGCTTCCCAACACCTTTTTGTCAACGCTTGCAGAATCACAAAAGTATTCCAAGAACAGAGCTCATGGAAAAGCTCGTGTGTCCCTGAGCTGATCCACACCAGCGTTAAGAGGATCCCTACAGCAACAGGTCAGTGGGATTAGGCAGAGATAAATCAGCTCCCAGGATTAGGAACCACCACAGGGGGATCTTGGATGAGGGGAGGGAGGTGGAGCCCATGTCAGGTTTGAGCCAGGATACCAAACTGGAAGCCAGGAATTTTAAAATCTTCAAGAGCCAAAGTGTTCAGGAATGAGCAGCAAGGATTCTGGTGATGTTCCTCCCCACAACCCATCAGCTCCATCAGAGGCATAAACGTCTACCAACACACTTCATCAGACCTGAGGACACTTTAATTAACACTTTAATTAACATCAACTCACCTATGACACCGCCTGCCAGGGGACAGAAGCAACTCTGACCCTCAGCCCAAATTCCTACAGGTACCAAAACCAAAATCACTGGGAGGATTTAAAGTTCAAGGGCTGAAAACACCGAAAAAAAAAAAAAAACCAAACACCACAACGAAACCACCTTTCCATGTATCCCATCAGCACAGACCCTCCGGACCTCTCCAAAACAGCACCTTCCCACCTGTTGGGACATCCCAGGACTGGGAATCACTTCCAGGAAAAGCACTTCAAAGCAAAGATGTTGTCCATGAGGACACCAGAACATCGCACGGCGCTTCCCAGCCCCTGAAGCTCTCCGAGCTCCTCTCCCACCTGTGGCTCTCGGCCTCCGCAGCTCCCTGCGAGCCGAGCCCGGGCACTGCCGGCTCTCAGCGGGATCACCCGTGCCCCGGTGCCGAGAGCTCCAGCTCCACGTGCTCCGCCAACGTGCCCGGGGAAGCGGCTCCATGAGACTGCTCCGAGCAGCGGCACCGCAAGGCCAGGAGAGCCCGCCGGGAGCCGCAGCGAGCGACCCCCGAGAGGGGCAGCGCAGGAGCCGGACCCCGCAGCGAGCGACCCCGAGAGGGGCAGCCCGGGAACCGCAAGGAGCGACCCCCGAGAGCGACAGCCCCGGGCCGGGAAGCACCTCCGGGAGCGCCCCGGCGGGAGCAGCCCCGGGCCGCGCCGCCCCTGCGGGGGAAGGACCGGGGACACCGTGGGAGGGTCCCCGCGGCGGCCGCCGTGCCCGGTGCGCCGCGATCGCCCCGCTGCCCCCAGCNGGGGGGGGGAGGGGAGGGTGGCCGGAACGGGGAAAAACGGGGAAAGAAACGGGAAAAAAAAAAAAGGGAAAGAGGAGGCGGCCCCTCCCCCGCGGCGTGCGCGCTGCGTCAACGCGCCGTGCGCGCTGCGTCATCATTCTGCGCCCGCGCGCCCGCGTTGCTGCGGCAACCGGAGGGACGCTACGCGCCGGGGAAGGCGGGAGGGGCGTGGGGCGCCCCCTGGCGCGGCGGAGGGAGCGGCGGGGGCGCCACAGCGCGCGCGAGCGACTTTCATGGAAGGGGGCGGGGTGGTGGGCGTGGTTATCACCAGGCTCCGCCCATTACTCGTGACCCCGCCCCCCGCGCGAGCGGGGCACCGGCTCGGCCCCCTCGGGGGTCCCGCATCCCCCGGGATTCTCCGTGCCCGGAGATCCCAAATTCCCCAGGGTTCCCACATCTCTCCAGGGGTCCCACATCACCAGGGATCCCACAGCCCCCAGGATCCTCCATCTCCGGGGATCCCAAATTCCCCAGGGATCCCACATCCCCCAAGGGTCCCAAATTCCCCAGGGATTCTCCATCCCCGGGAATCCCACATCTCTGGAGATCCCTCATTCCCAGGGATCTCTCATCCTCCATGGTTCCCCTATCCCCAAGGGTCCCTCATCCCGCAGGGAATCCCCATTCACCTGAGATTCCCTTTCTTCTGAGTATCCCCCATTCCCCGGGATCCCCCATCCCCCGGGGAACCCTCATTTGTCGGGATCTCCCATCTCCAGGTATCGCCCATCTCCAACGGCTCCTCGACCCCCCAGAATCCCCCTTCTCTGAGGATCCCCGACCTCCAGAGATCCCCCTGCCCTCGGGGATCCCACATCCCCCGGGGATTCCCCACCTCCGTGGTCCCCACGAAAAACCGGGGGCCTCCAGTACACCCTGCGTAACCCCCATGTCCCCGGGAGCCGCCACCCCGTGCACGTCCGGTGTGGGACCGAGGTGGGACCGGGGTGGCCTCGATGTCCCCGCTCTGCGCCCCCCGAGCAGCAGCACCATCGGCCCGGCTCCACCTTAACCGGAGCGGCGGCGCCGCGCTGCCCGCGCCCGGGCGGCTCCGGGGGAGCGCAGAGGCGTTTATCTCGCCCGGGATCAGCCAATATTTGTGGCCACGTCAGGAGAACGAGCCCATCCTCGCTCCGTGCTCCCGCTCAGTCCAGTTCTGCCACCCTGCTCCGCTCTCTGGCCCCGGCGCTGCCGCTGGCTCATCCCATTCGGCTTCTCGGACACTGCTGGAACTCCCACGCTGTCACCTCTCGCCACCGGAGATGACGGTCACCGTGGCTCTCCTGCTCCTGAGCGTCCTACGGACGGCGGCTGCCAAGGGCTCGTGGTGCCCGGCCTGCGGAGTGGCCGCGCTGGCCCCCGGAACGCAGCGGGACGCGCTCCTGGCGCTGGCCAAGCAGAGCATCCTGGCCAAGCTCCGCTTGCCAGCCAGGCCCAACGTCCCCCAGCCGCCGTCCCGGGCGGCCCTGCTGACCGCGCTCCGCAGGATGCGAGCGCAGCGCTCGGACGCGGCCGCCGCCTTCCCAGGGATGCTCCGGGACGGCCGCGTCCCACCCCGGCCTGGGACGGGGCTGCAGGAATACGAGATCCTGAGCTTTGCTGAGTCAGGTGCGCACGGGTCCGCATCCTGCGGGTGGGGGGCATGGAGGGGAAGGAGGGAAGGGAGGGAAAGGAGGTGGGAGGTGCACGGCAGTGCCGGGCTGTGCGCCGGGATGGGGGGAACACTGGTGCTGGAAGGTGTGAGAGGCTCCCAAGCTTATCCCAAGCGTGTCATGCACATATGGGACGTGCAGGGGTGGGAGAGTGGCACAGAGTGCAGATGTGCTGCTCTGTCATGTCACCTGTTGCCCACTTCGGCTGAACCTTCCCCCTGCTGCTGCAGGTGAAGGGGTCGCATGGCCGCGTTTTCCGAAATGGGATTTTTAGCTTCGGTTTCCTGTCAGCCCGTAGCGTGTGGGTGGAGCTCCACAGCCCACTGTGCCTCCACATCCCACCGAAAGCAGTAGGTGCCTCTTTTCAGTCCAGAATCTGCTGCTTCTGGGAGGAGAGGACTCCCCAAAACACACTCAGGGCTCCCGAAAAGTGCCACTGGAAAAAGAGTATCCCACTTCTCGCAGACAACTTTCCTTGGAGAGAGGCAGACTCGCCACTCCATCCCCCAGAGCAGCCTTCACCCTCACTTTCCCAGACCAAATTCCTCGTGGTGAGGTGGGGGGGCTCCGCTCCCCTCGCAGGCGCCGTGTCCTCAAAGCCCTCCGGGAACAATGCTGCTCCGTGGCACATTGTGCTCCAGGACAATGGGGAGCTGTCTCCTGGCCTGGTGGAGCGTTGGCTGGAATCGAGCTGGGGGGTGAACCCAGGCTTGGAGCACGGGGAGGGGGTTGTGTCCTCATGGGCAGAGCTGTGCCAGGAGCCTCGAGTGCTCCTGTGGCCCCATCAGCCCTTTCCCGGCCAGGAGGAGCAGCAGCTCTGCAGCCAAGGAAGAAGGGAAGACTCTGGGGAGACCTCAGAACCCCTCTAGTACCTATATGGGCTCCAAGAGAGCTGGAGAGGAACTTTCGACGAGGGCCTGGAGTGCCAGGACAAGGGGGAAGGGCTTCACATTGGAAAAGAGGAGATTTAGATGGGATTTTTGGAAGAAATTCCTCCCTGTAAGGGTGGGCACTGGTTGCCCAGAGAAGTTGCCCTGACCCTGGAAGTGTCCAAGGCCAGGCTGGGCTAGGCTTGGAGCAACCTGGGATAGTGGAAGGTGTCCCTGTCCATGGCAAGGAGTGGAACGAGACGAGTCCCATCTTCACTTCACTCCTGACCCTGCCCTTGGTTCTGTGCACAGGATCCTCCACTTCCCGCAGTGTCCACCTGCATTTCCGCTTCTCCCAGGAGGTGGCCGGGAGCACTGAGATCCTGCAGGCCACCCTCTACCTCTTCTGGGCAGCCCCCAGCCGTGGGGCACAGCCCGTCACCGTCAGGCTCCTGCAGCCAGACCCGGTGGGGCCAAACGTGACGGTGGCCAGCGAGACACGGCTGGAGGTGCAGAGATCCGGCTGGACCACGCTGGACGTTGGAGCAGCTGTCCGGAGCCTCTTCGGACGAGAGACCCCACGGCTCACGGTGGAACTGGACGTGCCAGAGGACTGGGGGTCCCCTCTCCCATCCAACCACACTGATTCCCACTGGCCATTCGTGGTGGCCCAAGCCCAGGCCAGGAAACCCCACCGCGTCCATCGTCGCGGCGTCGATTGCGGCGCGGACTCGCGGATGTGCTGCCGCCAGGAATTCTTTGTGGACTTCAAGGAGATCGGCTGGGAGGACTGGATCATCCAGCCGGAGGGCTACCACATGAACTACTGCGCGGGGCTGTGCCCGCTGCACATGGCCGGCATTCCCGGCCTCGCCGCCTCCTTCCACACCGCCGTCCTCAACCGCCTCAAGGCGGCGAGCGGGGCGGCGGCCGTGGACTCCTGCTGCGTTCCCACCCAGCGCCGGCCCCTCTCCCTGCTCTACTACGACCGGGACAGCAACATCGTCAAGACCGACATCCCCGACATGATCGTGGACTCCTGCGGCTGCACCTGAGCGCTGCCGGAGCGGGCGGGAGGACAGGACACGGCGGGACAGGGCTCCCTCTTCCTGGCTCCTGGCTGCGAGGCAGGAGCTCTGCAGAGGGGGTTTCTCCCCCTGTGGGTGAAGCATCAAGGGTGATGCTGAATGTGTAAGTCCCCTCCTCTCTCACCTCTCACGTGGCTCTTTCCCCCTTCGGATCTGCCCATGGATTCCTCTCACAGCCCCTCAGACCGGCTCCTGATGGACTCCAGAGCCTTCTCCTGCTGGATGCTGCAGAGCCTGAGTCAGGACGGTCCCGCTGCCATCACAGCCCAAGGTCCTGGTGCACCCTGGGTGAGGCTACGTCAACACAGGGTGCACCAGTGGCCACCCTGGGCTGCTGGGGCTGGTGAGCACAAAGAAAAGGGGTCATCTCCATGGCCCCACTCAGCTGGACACGCAGCTGAGAAGGGAGAGGAAAGGGAAATCAATCCCAGTGGGAGGAATATGTCTCCCTCTCCAAGCATCCTAGTTAGCTGGTGTTCAATAAAGACTCCCAGCCATGGTGCGTGCACATGTGTGCCGTCATTCACCAGCACATCTGCCAGTGCTCCTGACATGGGCAGCCCTGGGATGGCACAGGACAGACCCATTCTGCCACTGAAAACCCAGGCAGTGGGACTGGGCATCTCCACACTGCTCCCAAACACCTCCCATGCTCTCTGCCCCTCAGCTGCCTTTCCCAGGAGGATGCAGAACCCCTAATTCATCACAGCCAGATCCAGGGCACAACATGGGAACCCCCTGGACACAGGTGGTCTGTAATTCCCACCAGGAAAGGCGCCATTCCTTGCTTGGACCAAATTCCCCATTCCACCAAAACCACCCGTATTTGGCCATCCCTGTCCCAAATCAGAACAGAACAGAGAAACCCTTCTGCCATTTGAAGTGGACGGACTTTGGGGCAGCCTCAGCACCCAGGATTCACCCCCTCATCCCCAGCTCCCCCACTGCAGAGTATCCCCTCAGCTCATCCCTGGCCTGCTGCCCCTCGCCAGCCTGGTGACAGCAAAGTGGGACATGCCAGGGCCGTGAGAGCAGGGGGCAAAGGGCGGCTCCGACACGTCGGCCGCGTTACGTAACCGCGGGTTTGGGTTTCTCCACCGCTCCCCACGTGTCCCCCATGTGCGAGGACTGGAAAAGAGGGGAGAAGGTGCTGGGGTGGGACATTTGGGAGAGGGTCCTGGGGTGATCCCTGAGGGGTGACTTCAGCTTTAAGGTCCACCCTGCAAGCGCTGACAACCAACCATAGAGGCCAGGACAGAGCTGGCCACATGGGGAGAGGGTCAGCAGAGGGAGGAGATGGTGTCAGACCCTCTCCCCACCCAGCTTTGCATCCACTGCCCACTCCAGGATGATGAGCCATGAGCAGCTCTGGCTGGAGCCGGGGCAGGATGCACATTGTCCCACGTGGAGAACGAAGAAGAGAAGAGCCAGGAGCAGGTGACAGTGCTTGGCCACATGCACACACCCTGTAGCAGGCGCTCCCGTGAAGCCCCAATGGAATGGGGGCCCCATGTCCCCAGTCGGGTGACCTCAGTCCTGGGGTCCACCTGCAAAGGTTGACAACCAACCCCAGAGGCTGGGACAGAACTGATCCAGGTGGGGAAAGGGTCAGAAGAGTGAGGAGGTGCCCTCAGATGCTCTCCCTGCTCCAGCCTCGCATCCTCTGCCTGCTCCAGGATGAGCGAGCCACAAACCACGAGCAGCTCTGAGTGGAGCAGGGACCCCGATCTCCCCAGACCCAGGTGTCCAGGTGCCTTGGGCCCAAAGCGTTCCTGCCACACGGGAAGGGAGGAAGGCTCAGGGATCGATCCTGTCTGGCATCCAAGGCCACTTGCGCAAACCCAAAGAGGGTTTGGTGTTTGTTTTCTCCCTTCTTTTTCCAACGCCTCATTTCACTGTCTATATTTATTGAACAAACAACTTCCCCGGAGCCAGTGCCAAGCTTCCTGGGATGCAGGGACCAGGGAAAGGGCAAGAGAGTCATTGGCTGGTCCTGTGGCCCAACAGACCCCTCAGCTCAAGCAGCACAACCCTGAGATGCTGAGCTGAGGCTTCTCCCACTCCCATGGGAAAGAAGCACCTGGATGCAGCCAACAGCCCCTTCCTCACCCACAGCATGGGGCGGCCAAGGCTCAGGAATTCCAAAGTGGCACTTCCCATGCAGGGTGAAGAAGGTGCAGTCAGGGAAGACTGACCCCTGGAGCCAGGGCTCCTTCCTCCCTGACATGACACTGTGCTCTGCTGGTGTCCCCTGATCTCTCAGGAGGCTTTGGAAGGGGTGGCTCAAGGCCCAGTGCTGGGAGATTGTCCTGTTGGGACCAGTAAGACCAGTGGGGAGCCCACCCTGCAGCCCTCAGCACAGCAATGCTGTGAGGACACAGCATCCGAGGAATCAATCCAGATGCAGATGTGACACAGATGGGGACAGATGCGATGTCCCTTCAGTCTCCACTCCAGGAAGGGACAGATGTGCTGGAAGGATCCTTTGCCAGAATCAACAGCCCCTGAAGCAAAGGTCCAAGCACACTGTGCCAAGTGCCCCCTGGGCAGGTCCAGCTCCCAGGAGGGGTGGGAATTTCTGACAGTCCCTTCCCTTGCCTTGAAAAGAGTTAATGTTTAATTCCCAGTCTCATGGCCTGTTCCCAGCCACCGCCACCACTTTGGTGACTGGTGCTTTTCTCCCAAGGAACGAGCAACAGGGCAAGAGAGGAAACGGGCTCAAGTTGTCTTAGGAGAGGTTGAGATTGGAGATTAAGGAAAATTTCACCATGGAAAGGAGGTCCAAGCCCTGGAATGGGTTGCTCAGTGCAGTGGTGGAGTCACCATCCCTAGAAGTGTTCAAAAATGTGTGGACGTGGCAGCTGGGGACATGCTTTAATGTGGCCTTGGCTGTGCTGGCTTAATGGCTGGGCTCAATGATCCAGGCTTTTCCAACTTTCATGATTCCATGATTCCATGAGCCATGCTCATTCCATAAGCATGCTCAGCCATGCTTAATGGCTGGGCTCAATGATCCAGGCTTTTCCAACTTTCATGATTCCGTGATTCCATGAGCCATGCTCAGGTGCTGCTGCATGAGCTCTTGGGGGGTCCCAGCTTAGCCCAGCCGGTTGTCACCTCCAGGTCAGGTCACCAGGTGCCACGTTCGCCCCAACGGCCATGAGGTCAGAGGCCCCGGGGCCATGTGTGCACCAGGTGCTGGGCCCAGCGGGACCTTGGGGGGTATTTTGGTCAGGTCAGTCCCTGGGCTTTGCTTTCTGGGAACCGCTTAATCAACAACACAATTATGCAATGGGTGCAAGAGCCGCCGCGGCTCCGCGCTGACCCCTGCCCTAGATCCAGGGCTGGAGCGTGCTGGGGGGCACGCGGTGTGAGGGGCTGGGGACCGGATGCTCTCGCTAAGCTGGAGGTGGAATGGGGGTTCATGGGATGCTGCCCCATGCAGAGGGATCTGAGCAGGTTCGACAGGGTTAATCCCTTTGAGGGCACCCCACTCCCAGCCTGGAATGGTGGGTGGATCTTTTGGAGAGTGCCTCATCCGTTTTCACACTCTTTGTCTCCTGTTTCCTGCTGTGCCACAGCCCCAACCCTGGCTCTGGGATCTGGCAGGGATGGGGGAATACAGCACAGAAGGGCAATGGGTGTGTGGGGCACAAGGAGTGTGTCCAAAATGTGGCAGGTATCCAGATATTTGGGTGGGGGCCTGAACACGTGTAAGTGTGCGTCATAGAATCTGGGATGGTTTGGGTTGGAAGGGACCTTAAAGCTCATCCCCTTCCACCCCTTGCCATGGGCAGGGACACCTTCCACCACCCCGGGTTGCTCCAAACCCTGTCCAATGTGGCCTTGAACACTTCAGGGATGGGGCTTCTCTGAGCAACCTGTGCCAGTGCCTCACCAACCTCACAGTGAGGAACTGCTTCCCCATATCCCATCTAACTCTGTCCTCTGTCCGTGGGAAGACATCACCCCTGGTCCTGTCACTCGAGGTGATTTAAGAAGTTGCTCCCCATGTGGGAACATCTTTGCCTGTGAGCACGTGTGCGCTGTGCCTGGCTGGAAGTGCCACCTGCTCCATCCTGCTCCTGCCTGCAGCCAGGGCTCCCAGGCCCTGTGGCATCTATGCTCCCTGTGCCCACTCATTGCTCTCTGTTGACATTCCTGGGCTATTCTGGGAGCTGCCAGCGGGCCCAGCCAGCTGAGCCCTCTGCCCCTTGCTCTGTGGTTGCATCATCTCCGGTGGGTGCTTTTTCCCAGACTCTGTTTACATGGCACCTCAGGCTTGGCCAGGGCCAGGGGCTCCGTGTGGTCAAGACCTTGGAGTCGGTGCACGGTGCGGTGGGCACAGGACATGCCAGAGCACTGGCCTGGCAGGGCTTCAAGTTCCCTGGCTTCCCTGCTCTGGCTGGGCTCTGCCAATCCCCCAACACTGCGGCATCTTGCATCACTATCGTGAGGTTTCTGCCAGCCCCTGCCCTGCCTCTGCCTGCACATCCCGCTCCAAAGAGTCCGTGGAACATCTTCAGGTTGATGTGACACTGGCTGTCACCTCCTAAAGTCCTCAGGACAGACAAATCCACTTTTTATTGCGTGAGGAGGAGGGAGCACAGTGCCTGCACTCACTGGCCCTTCCCAGCTCTGCCTCGGGCTGAGGATGGACCAGGTGGTCCAAGGGGTGGGCTCAGATCCCCAAACCCATCACCTGCTGGGAGTGACAAACGCCCAGAGATGTGACAGTCCCCAGGAGCTGCAGGGTCAGCCCAGGAGCCCCTTGATCCCTGCTGGGTCCTCTGTCAGCACCCAACGGGACTGCCATCACCACAATGGCTCGAGGGTGCCCGGGGGGCAGTGCCCAGGCTGGGGGCAGGTCTGAGGGATCCATGGATGGGCAGCTGAGCTGAGATCTCTCTGGTTTGCTGCTCCAATGCTCGGGTTCCTCCGCCGGCCAGGATTTGCCCCAACCCTCACTCCCTGAAGGTTTTGGAGGATCCCGCTGCCCGTACTGGGCGGCTGGCCGGGGTTTCCCTTCCCCGTGGGCAGATGTCAGGGTGCCCCGCAGGCAGAGCCCAGCGCACACAGAGCCCCTTGCCCACACGGCTCTGCACATTCCGCTCTTTGCGCACACCCGCGTGAACCTCGCCCTGCATGACTCCCCACAGCTCACTCGTGTTCACCCCACGCGGGCAGGGGGGGGCCGGTGCTCGGCCCCTCGTGGGACTCCTCTCGCAGCGACCCGACGGTTGGCGGGGACCGGGATCGGGGGAGGATGGGGGGCTGCTCACCGACCCCCCCGCGGGGAGGCGGGGGTGGGGTGCTAATCCCGGTAATCCCCGACGGGACGGGACAGGCAGGTGCGGCGGCCAATGGCGGGGGGCGGGGGGGCGGCGGGACCGCCCCCGGCCGCAGGTGCCCAAAGCAGGCCGCTCCGCACGGCTCCCGGTGCCGCTCCCGTCCCGTCGGCGCTGCTCCCGGTGCCGCTCCCGGTACGGCATTGACGCGGTCCCGTCACGCCGGTCCCGTCCTGTCGGTGCCGGTCCCTCGGTGCCGGTGACGGTCCCGCCCCGTCCGTGCCGCTCCCGGTGCTCCTCCCGTCCCGTCCGGTGGGCGCGGATGGCGGCGCGCGGCTCGGGCCCGTGGCTGCTGCTGGCCGTGGTTCTGTGCGCGGCGGCCGAGCCGCGCTGCCCGTCGTGCCCGGCGGGCGCGGAGCGGCGGCTGCTGGAGGAGGTGGCCAAGAAGCAGCTGCTGGAAAAGCTGCGGCTCCGCGATCGACCGCGGCTCGCCCACGCTGTGCCCCGCGCCGCCGTGGCCCGCGCCCTTCGGCAGCTGCAGGCGGGAGGTGCCCGCCGGAGCCCCGGTGTTACCGGGGAGGAGGAGGAGGAACAGGGCTACGAGATCATCAGTTTCGCGGAGACAGGTGGGTGCGCGATCACCGTGGATGCCCACGCCGTCCCCGACGCGGCGTGGGAGAGCCCGGTGAGCCCCGCGGCGATGAGTCCATGTCCGGCGCCCTGGGGACGCCCGGGGACCCGGAGCCCCGCGGGGTTCGGGGAGCCGGAGCCCCGCGGGCTGTGGGTAACTCGGGAGTCAGCGCACGTGTCGCGCATCAGTGACATCCCGGTGCCGCTGCTGCGCGAGGGCTCAGCCTGGGAGGGGGAAGTGGTGGGAGGAGTGGAGGTCCCTCTCCTGCTCCTGCTTGTTGCGACCCTGTACCCGAGGGGCTGCAATGCCGGTCCCCCGTCCCCCCAAAACCTGAGGCTCCCCAGGGTGCCTGGGACTCCCGAGTAGTTGGAGTTGGGAGCTGCAGGATTAACTTGCGGGTCTGGAAACACTTTCCAGCCTCACCCCGTGAAGAAGGGCCAGGTGAGAGCAGGCTCCTCTTCTGCACTCCTTCCGCTAGGCAGCGTGGGACAGCCCCCCATTCCGGAGGCTGCATTCCCAGGGAAGGGTGGAGGACAGACGAAACTGGATGTCTTGACTCTCTGGATGGCTGGGGAGCATCCCTCAGCGCTCACCTCCTCATCCCTTTCTCCCCTCAGATCTCACATCTCCCTCCAGTTTGGGGCTGCAATTCCAGTTCAGCCAGGCGCAGGACCAGGACATTCGCATCCTGCAGGCTCAGCTCTGGCTCTACCTGCGAGTGCCTCGGGCCAGCCTCACCCTGAGGATCTTCCTGGCCGGTGACGCCGGGGCCGTGGCGGGGGGCAATCGCACGCTGCTGGGGGAGAGGCGGCTGGGCACGGCGGGCAGCGGCTGGCACTCCTTCCCCCTCCTGCCGGCCCCGCAGAGCTTCTTTGGGGGGCAGAGCCGGACCCTGCGGCTGGAACTGGAGACCCGCGGGGATGGGAGGGATGTCGTGGCACAGGTCAATGCCAGCCAGTCCCACCAGCCCTTCCTGGTGGCCAAGGTGAAGGCGAGGGAGCCCGAACACCACGTGGCCAAGCGCAGCCTCCGCTGCAGCCAGAACTCCAACCTCTGCTGCCGCAAGGATTACTACGTGGACTTCCGTGACATTGGTTGGAACGACTGGATCATCAAGCCCGAGGGCTACCAGATAAACTACTGCGTGGGCCAGTGCCCTCTGCACGTGGCAGGCAGCCCTGGCATGGCCTCTTCCTTCCACACAGCCGTCTTCAACCTCGTCAAAGCCAACAACATCCAGGCGTCGGGGCATTCCTGCTGCGTGCCCACGCGGCGCCGGCCGCTCTCCATCCTCTACTTCGATCGCAACAGCAATATTGTCAAGACTGACATTCCCGACATGATTGTTGATGCTTGTGGCTGTAGTTAGGGCTGGGGGAGCTGTGCTGGGACCCCTCTTCTCCAGGACCGTCCCTCTGGTGGAGGGGGAGGGAGCTGGAGAGCTCCAGGAGCTGGAGTCAGCCCTCGGTGCAATGGACCCCTTTGGAAAGGTTGGGAGGGAGAGGGTCTTGTCAGGGGGAGCAGGGAATCTCCAGAGAGCGCCTGCAGCAGGGGGCTCTGGGAACATATGGGACAGAGCCAAGGCCACATTGGACTGCCCAAGCCTGGGCTGTGGGTGTTGATGACTCTGGACATCCCTGCCTGCTTTGTTCCCAAGCTGATCCCACATTCTGGTGGTGTGGGGGCCCCGCTTGGTTCACATGCAGTCTCGGATGAGGGGTTGGGACGTGGCTTCCTTGGGGGCAGAGTGGCATGCAGAAATGGAGCTGTTTCCTCCACATGGGAATCTGGAGGAGAAAGCAGTCTCGCTTGTTTCCCTTCTGGAACAAACCTTCCTGCATCCAACTCAGGCCTGGTTTTGGGGACGGATGGAATGGGGCACAAATAAAAGGCCTGGGAGAGGAGGATGAAGGGTACGACTTCATCAAGAACCCCAAAACAGCAGTGACAGGACAAAGTTCTTTGACCCTTGGAGGGCATGGAGCTGTGAGGAGCAAACTTTCAAGTCCTGTGTGCTTCCCCTTTCCCTGGACTTATGCTTTCCTCCCCTGCTCCCACCCACCAGCCAGGTCTCCTCCAGCCTGGTCCCTCCGTAAGGGGAGGTCTGGCTCAAACTTTGCCTTCAAGACCACACTCAAGGTACAGATCTGCTTTGTGCCACTGGTTTTGCAGCTATTCCTACTTTCTCAGTTCCTGCAGCCGTTGGGACTACCTGGTGCTCAATCGTGTCTACTGAAGATCCCGCTCTGCCTTCCCCTTCCTCCTGCACCCACAGGGCCTCTGCTTTAATTTATTATACAACATTTTGGTGCGGCTTTCCAAATAAATGGGTGGAAATGCAAGATCCAGGCTCTGGCTGCTTTTTCCTGGGACCACCCACACAGATGGGGTGAGGGACAGGGGTCCTGCTCGGCCAGAAGGGCCCAGATCCCTCAGGCATTAGGGCTGGAGTAGCACAGGAGTTGCATAGCACTGCCACACTGGAAGATGTGGGGAGCTCTGGGGTTTGAGGGGCTCCTGGCATGCTCACAAGGCCTCTGCAGGGAGGTCCTGCCTGCAAATGGGGTTCCCAGCAATCAAGCAGGGGCTGGAAACCAGGTACCACCTCACTGGGGACTGGGGAGGGGTGGTCTGCAGTGGGACCATCAAAGCTGTGTCCCAGCAGGGCAGGTGCTGGGAGGTATCACCCAATGGGGAGATGCTGTTCTCCACTTGGAGCATCCCAGATGGAGCTGTGATCACTCTGGCTCCAGGGGGGGTGATTTCAAACGCTGAGCCACAGCCCACCCTCAAATCCTGGGGCCCACTGCAAAGCCCCTGACCCTGTCCCACCTCCCCGGTCCCCCTCGTGTGCTCCCCTAAACACACCCCAGTGACCCCTGTCTCAGCCCCATCACAGACAGAGGGTCTGGTGGGTGATGGGAAGTCTCCCTCGGGATTTGGGGTGGGATGCTCCTGGAGCAGGAGGCGATGCCCCCTTCTCATCCCGCTGAGATCCCACACGCTGGCCTGGGTCCCGTTGCGCAAGAGCCCGCTCAAAGCTCAGTTTGGGGCTGTTTTATCTGGGGACAAACCTCCTTGATTTCCCAGCTTGGCCCTGCCAGCGACCAAAGGGCAGCTTTCATCAGCCGGTGCAGCGGGCAACCCCCGGCGCCCGGGGCACTGCGGCCATCACCGCGCTCCCAAAATATCCCTGCTGTGGGCAAAAGCCAGCGGCGCCTGCAGGATGCCTCAGCCTGCTGGGCGCTCCCACAGCCCCAGGCCGTGTCCTGGGGGCACGTGCTGCTACGAACACGCTGGGAGCTGGATCTGCAGGAAGCGCACGGGGATGTGTGTGGTGCCTGGAGAGCCACCCTGTTCCCCTCCCATATCAGCATTCCGGTACAGAATGCATCCAGCCGCTTGGAGCATCCCACCGAGACAGCAGAAATGAGTTTTCCGTTGCCAGCAAGTGAAGTTTTCCTTTGTTTTCCCCGTGGCAGTGAGCGTGTTCCCGTGTGGAGGGGGCTGTCCACGCGCGTGTGCACGATGTGCTGACTCACTGACACACTGACACGCTGTCCCCACACCGAGGTGCTGAGCTGGCCATGATGGCACCGGTAAATCCCTAATCTGGGGGGATCATCTGGCCCTGCTCTGAGCTGCTTTGACTTTCCCAAAGAGGAGACCGGGATTATTCGTGAGGTGGGGGATCTGGCAGGGTCGGGCTGTGGTGGTTGAGAGCTGCTCCGAGGGGCTGCCCAGGTGTTGGTTACACCCAGAGTGTGGGAGCTGGTGACAAAGGGAGCTGGGACAGTCTCGCCATGCAGATGGTTCCGTGAGGAGAGTGGGGTGGGCTCGGGGCAAGTCCCCGGACCCCAAGCAGCTTATCCAGGGTCACACTCATTCCAGGGGTAAAGCTGCTGAGCCGCTTATGGCTGTTACAAAACGGGGATGGAGGCAGTCCCTCACCTGCACCACCCCCTCACCTGTGCCCAGCCCCTCGGCCCTGCTTCGCGGCTGCCGTGTTGGGACTCGAGTCATGACAGAGTCTGGGGGCACCCCAGGACCCCGCTGGTTGTTTCCCCTCCTCCTGCCAGAGGAAGGGGTTGACCCTGCAGGCGTTGTCGTGTCCCCTGTGTGCTGGGAGGGAGCAGCCCTCGTTGTCACGTCCCCCTAGGGAGCAGAGACCCCCTCCTCACCTCCACTGTGGTGAGGAGGGCAACAAAAAAGGAGCTGATCTCAGATGAGGACAGTGGGGAGGGAAACTGAGGCGGGGAATGGATTCTGCAGGCCACGGCTGGGAGCTGAGGGCTTCCGAAACCCTGTCACTGTGGTCCCCGTGTTGCCCCTCTGCCCTGGGAGTCCCGGAGCTGTGACACCGTGAAGATGTGAAGCCATCCCCGGTGCGCGATGACACCAGGGGACAGGAGACAGGCTAATGCCGGGGACAGCAGAGTTCCTGGCGGGGTAATCCCGGTAAGCGGCTCCGGGGTCAGCGGGGCGCGCGGCACGGCCCCGTCACCTTCGGGGCTCGCCCCGGTCGCGGCCGCCACCGGCGCGGGGAGCGCAACGGGCGCCACCCGCCGCCACCAGGGGGCGCTGCCCCGCCGTGAGCTCCCCCCGGTCCAGCCCCGAACCCCGCACGGGACCGGCCGGGACCCCGGGGCGTGCGATGTGTCCCACGAGCGTGCGTGGGCTGGACTCGGATGACCCACCCCGGGTGCGTGGCTGTGCCCGCTGAGAGCGTGTGCTGCGTTCCCCGAGTGTGCGTGTGCAGAACAAAACGGGCGATACTTATTTCAAACAAATAATTTGGGGGTCAGGGTTAGGGTTAGGGTTAGGGTTAGGGTTAGGAGGTGGGAGTGTGATCCCGCGTGTGCGTGGGCTGTGTCCTTCCGCGTGGGCGTGGGATGAGCCACCCGATGGTCTTTGGCCCTTGAGTGTGTGGGGGATTGTTGTTATCTCCCCTGCGTGTACACGGGCTGTGCCTCCTGCTTGTGCGTGTCCGTGGGCTGCGGGGTGTTCTCCACACGCGTTCGTGGGCTCTGCGACCCGCGCGTGTCTGTGCGCGGGCTGTGTCCTCTGCTTGTGCGTGTAAACCGCCTATGGCACCCGCGTGTGCGTGGGCTGCGAGCCCACCTGCGGGTGAGCAGTGCTCCCCGTGTGCGTGTGCTGGATCCCCTGCGTGTGCGTGGGGTGGTGGCTGTGTCCCCCGCGTGTCCGTGTGTGCGGGCCGTGCCCACCACGTGTGCGTGTAACCGGGCTGTGCCCCCGGCGTGTGCGCGAGTTGTGCCCCCGGCTCGTGTCCGGGCTGGTGGCTGTGCCCCCGCGCGTGTCCGCGGGCTGTGCCCTGCGCGTGCGTGGGCTGGAGAATGTCACCCCCGCGCGCGCGTGGGCTGTGTCCCCCGCGAGCACGTGTGCGAGGGCTGTGCCCACGCTTGCACACACGTGGGCACCGTGTTTCTGCTTACACGCGCACGCGTGATCCTCACACGAGTGGGCACCGCTGCGTGTGCACAGGGGTCCCCACACACGCGGCCACGGGTGTCCCCACCTCTGTGTGCGTGTGTGCTGCCGCGTGCCCACGCAACGCGCGGGGCCCCGTGTGCGGGACCCGCGGGTGTGCGCGGACACGCGTGGCTGCCCGGACCCGCGAGCGTGCGGGATTCGCGGGACATCCCACGGACACGCGTGGGGTTCCGCCGGCCGTGAGCGAGCGGGACCGGTGCGCGCGTGGGGGGTGCGCGCGGGCGCGGGGCCGTGCGTGTCCCGGATCCATCCCGGGTTTTCGGGGCCGCCGCTCCCGGCCGGGGTCTCCGTCCCGAGCGCGATCGGCGCCGCCGCCGCCGCAGTTGGCGGAGCGGGACCCGCCGGGATCCGCCGCCCCCGCGGGGCTCCGGTAACTTACTCCGGGCGCCCGGGGCGGGCCGGGGGAGTGCGGGGGGCGCCGTCCCGTCCCGTCCCGTCCCGCCCCATCCCGGCCGCCGCCGTCCCCCCTGGATGTGCCGCTTCTCTCCCAGACCGAACCGCCGCGGCCGCCACCGGGAGAACGGGGGACACGGAGCCGCCGCCCCGCCCGGG
The DNA here is from genome assembly GCA_013400495.1 of Nicator chloris. Taxonomy (NCBI): domain Eukaryota; kingdom Metazoa; phylum Chordata; class Aves; order Passeriformes; family Pycnonotidae; genus Nicator; species Nicator chloris. The sequence continues at coordinate 242,634 of WAAE01005378.1, read as the reverse complement.
GCCGCTCGGAGCCCCCCCGGAGGTAGGAGCCGTCGGGCGGGTCAGGGCCGCGGGATCCTCGCTCCCGGGATGGCGCCGATCCCTCCGCGGGCCGTCCCGTGGGCTCCGCGGGGGAACCGGGACTTCCACCGGGGCTCCCGGCGTGGGGGGACCGGCCACGCGGGGCGGGCAGAGGGGATCGGCCCCACGCGTGCCCCGTCACGTCCCCTCGTGCTCCCGCCCACGTCCGCACGCTCCCGCCGCGCTTTGAGCGCCCGGTGGGTGGGAGATTGGGTCGCTGTGTGGGTGGGCTGAGACGGACGCACCGGGCCGGTGGAGCCGCTCGCAGCCCGCGGAAGGGAGGCTGGTTCGGGGATGGGGCGTCCCGTGGACTGCTGAGTGCTACTGGGTGCTACTGGGTGCTGCTGGGTGCTGCCGGCTCTGCCTGGACTGGGGCTGTTGGACTGGGAGCAGCAACCAAGTGAAAGTTGCTGTCCCGGCCGCGGTGACGCAGCAGCCGCAGGACTGTCCCGGGGGGCTGTGCCAGCTGTGCCACCCACCCTGCCAGCCCCTGTCCACCCTGAACCTCGTATCCCACCGGCCGGGGTGTCCACAATGCTCCAGCACCCGCCTCGTGGGCCTCCGCACCCAGGAGCTTTGGCAGGGCACGGGGGTGGCCCCAGGGCCGGAGCGGCCGGATGGACCCCACCGGCAGCACCCGCTGTTCCCGGGGCCCTGGCACGGCTCCGAGGGGTTGGCGCGGGGATAATGGGTGCTCCCAGCGCCCTGATGTCCTGCCAGGCCGTGTGATGGCACTCGGCGCTGCGGGAACGGCGTGGGGGCTGCACCTCTCCCGAGAGGATGGGCATGGAGAGGATGGAGAGGACGGAGCTGAGCGATGGCTGTGGAATTTGGGGGACTCTCAGCACTGTGCTGGCGGTCTGAAGGCTGCAGTCTCTCCTGGGAAGATGGTGAGGACAGAGAGAAGGCGGCTGAGGAATGGCTGTGGCATTCCAATGTTGTGTTTGAGGACTGGGAAACTACTGGATACTCCAGCCACAGCTGGGGTCCTGCTCCCAGCCCTGGAAGCGATTTGGGGACCTGGCAGATGCTGTTGAACACCCTGATTCCATGAGTTTCCTCCCACTCTTCTGCGTGTGCCAAACCTGAGCTGATGGATGCGGGTGGGCACTGGGTTTGGGGGGAAGGGAGGAGGAAGGAGCTGGATGAAATTTCTTCTTCAGAAAAATCAGACCTAGAAAAGCTTTCCAGTTTTCCTGCTGTGTCCAGCTGAGGCAGAGGCTGCCTCTGCACGGGACAGGGTATGGTTGCTTGGAGGAATCCTCATCTCCCCCATATTCCAGGGTCTTTTCCATGACAAAACCAGGGGCAGGTTGGGAGCCTAGCCGAGCGTCTGCGGGCCCCCGGGGCTGGTATGGTGGGAGGTGGTGGAATAAACTCCGTGCTGGAGCTGGCTGAGCTGCGAGGATCTCCCTGGAGCAGGGAAGTTTCCATCCCGAAGTGAGTCAGCACGGACACCTTGTGACGCGCAGTCCGGGCGGGACAGCCTGTGGAGAGGCGGGCGTGGAGCGCAGGCTCCGGCTGGGACCGGTGCCTCACTGTCCAGAACCTGGCAAGTTGCACCACGAGAGGTTTAGATTGGATATTAGGGGCAATTCCTTCACTGGAAGGCTGATCAGGCACTGGCACAGGCTGCCCAAGGCAGTGGTGGAGTGACCGTCCCTGAAATTGTTCAAAACTCGTGTGGATGTGGCACTTGGGGACGTGGGTTAGTGGTTGCTGTGTCAATGCTGGTTTGATGATCTCGGAGGGCTTTTCCAACCTTCATGATTCCAGGATTCCAAGGGCAGGTGGGCTGGAAGACATGACAGCCCTTCACCCAATGCACCTGGGATGCTTTTGGGGAGATCCTTCCCTTCACCCAGTGCACCTGAGATGCTTTTGGGGAGATCCTTCCCTTCACCCAGTGCACCTGAGATGCTTTTGGGGACATCCTGCCCTTCACCCAATGCACCTGGGATGCTTTTGGGGAGATCCTTCCATTCACCCAATGCACCTGAGATGCTTTTGGGGAGATCCTCCCCTTCACCCAGTGCACCTGCGGTGCTTTTGGGGACATCCTTCCCTTCACCCAATGCACCTGGGATGCTTTTGGGGAGATCCTTCCCTTCACCCAGTGCACCTGAGATGCTTTTGGGGAGATCCTTCCCTTCACCCAGTGCACCTGAGATGCTTTTGGGGACATCCTGCCCTTCACCCAATGCACCTGGGATGCTTTTGGGGAGATCCTTCCATTCACCCAATGCACCTGAGATGCTTTTGGGGAGATCCTCCCCTTCACCCAGTGCACCTGCGGTGCTTTTGGGGACATCCTTCCCTTCACCCAATGCACCTGGGATGCTTTTGGGGAGATCCTTCCCTTCACCCAGTGCACCTGAGATGCTTTTGGGGAGATCCTCCCCTTCACCCAGTGCACCTGGGGTGCTGTTGGGGACATCCTGCCCTTCACCCAGTGCACCTGGGATGCTGTTGGGGTCATCCCACAGCTCCAGCCACGGTGCCAGCCCATTTTCCTGGGGCAGCAGTGCTCTTCCCACCCTTCCAACGTGCTGCACACGTGTCCTCACACCTGCACAGGTACTCTCCTGTACATGCTGTGCACGTGTTCACATGTGCACACTTCAAGAAGTGTTTGGATGCTGCTCCCAGGCAGGATTTTTGTTGGGTGCGATCCCAACAAATTCCTGGTGGGATTTTTGTTGCCCCCTGTTCAGGGCCAGGGGTTGGACGGCCTGGTCCATCATGAGGCTGAGGGTTCCCACGGGAACACAGTGAGCTCCCCCCAATCCTTATGGCACATCCAAACCCTTGGGAAGCTGCAGGACATCAAGGTGAACAGCTGATAAAATAAAATGAAAGAGCTGCCTCAGAGTGGGAACAAGTGTCAAAACAGAGTCGGGTTTCAGCTCCGCTGCATCCAGAGTGAGGCTGGGGGGATGTTTCCAGATGTTAGAACCCTACTATCCAACTCCTGGCCAGGAATTAGGGGAGCAGAGCTCTGGCTGGTGCCCCTGGGATGGCAGAGGACATCCTAGAGGGGATGGAGTTGCTGTGTGGGGGCAGAGCAAGTCTCCAGTCAAGGAACAAGCCACCACCACCACTCCTGGCAGATACTTCAGGAGAGACAAATGTATCCCAGCAGGCAAAGCATGGCTGGGGATTTTGGAAACAGCCTGAGGACACTCACACCTCCACCTCTCAGCAGACAGAGGGGTCTCCTGCCCCAAGAAGCTCCCTCTAAATCCCCAAGGGTGCTCCATGCTCAACATGTCAAGCCAAAGGCAATTCCACACATTAACAAGATTCCTGTTGTACATCCCATCCTTTAGTGGGTGCCAGAGTCCCTTCTGGGTCCTGCACATCCTCCTGTTCCCATCCTCGGAGGAATCCTGAAGGATGGAGTTGTTGGGGTAGGAGCAGGCTCCATGTCAGTCCCCTGAATGTGGTGGGAGGATGGATTTTGCCGCTTGCCATGTCTGACCTTCGATCCCTCGGGATGGCAGGATGTCCAGGATGTCCCCAGCCCGCCCATGCTGGGATGGGATGGTGTTTGATGCCCTGGGAGGGAGTGGTGCCTGCCAGGGGCTCCCACAGCCGTGACTCAGAGCTGGGCTTTTATGGGTCCCACATGTTCCATGTTGTTGCTTCCAGGGAGGAAGAGGGAAGCATAAAAATTCCTTACACCAGCTGCTCCCATGTGTGTGCCCCCCTCACCTCCACCCCAAAACCTTGCCCCCAACCAGCCTCCAGCCTGGTGAAGGTGCAGGCCGGGGAAGTGGCTTTAGGGGAGTGATTTGGGGGGTAGCATGTGCTGGGGGCCAAAGCAAACAACGTGCAGCCAGGGTTGCCCGCCTGCCTGGGGACCACCTATGGAGCCCCCCCCACCCCTGCCTGGCCTGCCACAGCTTCCTGAGCAGCTCTGCTGTGGTGGAGGGCTGGGAATCCCTTCTTTCCAGGGAGTCTGCAGCCCCCTTCTGTGGGTTATCCCTGCCCTGGATGCGCGGGACCCGGCTGCCTGCCTTTCCTTCCCCGAAGCACACGTGTGTCAGCGTGTGTTAACGTGTCTAGAAACGTGTCAGTGCACGGCCCCGGGTGGGTGTGGGTGCACGTGGGAGAGAGGGGTTGATGGTTTTGCCCCCTGAGATGTGGCACTGGAGCGCTGGGGGACACCTGGAGGGGGTGGGTGGGCTAGGGAGGGATTTCTGATCCTCCCTGGGAGTGGTGCAAATGTCAGAGAAGAATTTGGGGATTGCGTGAGGAATGAGGATGTGTGACAGGGCTGGGAGAGGGAGGATGGAGTATGGGATGTCCCAAGTCTGTTTTGACAGTGATGTGTCTGTGCTTTTCCCTCCACACCAACATAAACCTCCCCTGTCCCCAGCGTTAAGCTGGTTCTTCCTTTCCTCAGCTTTTCCAGGCCAGGGACCACCTTGGAACGAGCTTGGCAGCCCCCACCAGCACGGGATCATGACCCTGAGTCGTCCCCTTTCAGACCCCCTGAACCTGAAGCGATGCTCTTTGTGGAGCCGCGGTCCTGGGCAGATTAGCTGCCCCATGCCGAGGGGCTGGGGCTGGCCCTAAAGCCCGGCCTAACGGCGTGGGGGGGAAGTCGGGAGCGGCAGCCGGGGTTCCACACGTCTTTTGGGCTGCAGGCAGAGTCCAGAAAGATGTGGGGTCAGGGGAAGCAGTTCCTGAGCTCCTAGGGCAGGGAAAAGGTGTTTGTTCCATGGGGAATCTCCATGTCTTTGCTGGGGCTGTGCAGCACAAGGGAGGATCAGAGTGACCCTGCCAGACCCCCTGTCCTGGCCAGCAGCTGGGATGTGTCCCCGCGGTCCCAGACTGTTGCTGGCACAAGGAAGCATTGGCTCCTGGCAGATGCCTGCCAGCCAGGAGACTTGCAGCCCAGATTTAGGGTCGGGGTTAGGGTTGGGTGGGTTCGGGGCTGTTGGGGTGCCTGTGGTGGGCTCAGGGGTTTGCCCTAAAACCCCATATAAAGGTGCACAGGGGTCTTCAGGGGTGTGTCCCCACCATGGCCCCTGTCACACCACTGCACCCTTCCCTCTGTCTGCCTGTTCTCTCTGCTCTGGCCCTCCCTTGCTCCTCCCTGAGAGAGGATTTGGGGTGACCAGGCCCCCCATCAGGTGTTGCAGCTCCCCACATCACGCACATCCCACGCTTGTGTAGACACGAGCACACGGACACACACCCCTGTGTTCCTACATTCCCAGGGGCTACATCTGTCTCCCTCTCTCCTTCCCACCATCCCAGCTCCACCACCCACCAGTTTTGGGGTGCCTCTGCTCCCACCACCCCTCGATTTTGGGGCGTCTCTGCTCCCAGCACCCACGGGTGTCACCGCCCTGACATCGTCCCCAAAAAAACCACTCCCACATAAACCCCAATCCCCACGCACACGTGCAAACACGCAGAAAACACGTGTGTTCACACAGGCTGACAGCAGTGCGGCTGCCCCACGCACGCAGCCCCCCCGGCCCCCCACGCCGGGGGCTGTGCCGGCGGGTGATGGATTGTGCCACACACAGCTCAGCGCGGCCGGGCTGAGGGATCTCGGGGGCTAATCCAGCCCTGACATCGCATTCCTCCACAGTGGGGCTCCGGGGCGGTTAACCCTGCCGAGGCTGGGGGCACAGGGACCCCCCCGTCCCCCCCGGGGGCTGGGCTGGGTGGGAGCCGCCCTGCTGCACCCACGGCTGCGGGCTGGGGGGGGAGCGGGAGCGTTCCCGGTGCCCGTGGGGGCAGGAGCGGGGGTCTGCGCTGTCGTGGGGTGCTGGAGTGGGGGTCTGTCCCGTCCGGGGTGTGGTGGGGAGCTGCGATGGGGGTCTGCCCCATCGTGGGGTGCTGAAGGGGGGAATTGCAGCCGCCTTCTCCTCCGCTTCTGGTCTCCCAGGGCCGTCAGTGCCCACGCCTGTCTCCCACCTTCCCACCATGTCTGCCCCACCACCCATCGGTGCTGGGGTCTCTCTGCCCCCACCACTCCTCGGTGTCACCATCCCGACGTCCCACACCCCAGAAGCTCCCTCCGTGCCCTTTCTCTCTCTGCCTTCCCCTCCATCTCCTTCCCTCTCCCCCCCGGCCCCGTTCCCCAGTGTCCTCAGGAAACTGGAGCCAGATGACAGATTTTAGATGTGTTTGCAGGAAATAAAAGGCGAGGAGCTTGGGGGGAGGGGGGCGGCCAGCCCTGACCCCCTCCCGCGCCGCGTTTCGGCGTCTGGAGCCAGCCCTGCTCCGAGAGCTCCCGCCGCTGGCTGCGCTCCTGGTTTTCTTGGCAGAGAGGAGCAGGAATGTGTTTCAGTTTGAGTTTCTTGGCAGGAGGAGAGCGAGGGAAGATTCCCCTCATCCCGCCTGCGCCTGGCTCTCAAATTTATGCCCAAAGGCTGCGACTTGGGTGGGCCGCGGCGGTGTGCGGCCGGCGGGGGAGGCGAGCGCGGCGGTGGGCGAGACGCCGGATGGTTCCCATTGCTTCCCCTTGCTTCCCATTGCTTCCCATTGGCTCCCAGCCGTCCCGGCCCCATCCAGCCTCCTCGGCTCGGGGGGCCACCGGGGTTTGGGGAGCCCCTGTGGACCCCGTGGGTTGAGGGGGAGCATCCTGTGGCTGTGACCGGCGGTTTTTGGGGTGTTTTTGGTGTTGTGTAGCCGCTCCTTGTCGTGTGCTGGTGCTCAGTGGTGGGGTGTGGGGGACTGGGGAAATGCCACCTGGCACCCACCTTGGCAGGCTGGCTCTGCTCATCAAACCCCTCCCCACTTGCACCCAGCGCTGCCTCAGCACAGCGGGACCCTCACGCTCCTGGTGCACCTCGGTGGAGCTGGGGGCCAGAGCCCCCCCCAGAGCTGGGACTGGGGGTGCTGGAGGGGGAAAATGGGGGACACAGCTGCGGGCAGGGAGGTGGGGTGAAAGCCACGGGGGTGCTGAGGTGGGGACGGTGTGACCTGTGCTCTGCCTGTGTGTTCCCCATGTTCCTCCAGGCCGGTTTGGATGGGGCTTGGAGCAACCTGGGCTAGTAAAAGGTGTCCCTGCTCGTGGAACAGGATGAGCTTTAAGGTGTCTCCCAGCCCATCCTGTGATTCTCCGTGTGCCGTGTGTGTTTACCTGTGCATGCAGAGCTCTGTGTGTGTTCCTTTGGCCGTACCTGTGCACTGCAGTGGTGCTGGTGTCACACAGGTGCCGTGTGACTGCACGAGGTGGTCGCTCTGCAGGTGTGTGAACCTGTGCTCCAGGGCTGTGCAGAGCAGGGGGACAGGGCTGATGGTCACCGGGGCAACCAGGGGTCTCAGGTGATGGTTGTGGGGAGGGGGAGCTGGGGGTTTGCTGAACCCCAACCCCCCATCACCTCCCAGGTGCACGTGCACCTCTCTGGTGAGTCGGGTCATGCGTCCCTGTGTGCGTTTGTGTGTGCACACACCTGAGCAGCAGTGTGCACAGAGGGCTGGGGGGCTGGGGTCACCCCATAGCCCCACAGACTTTAGGGGAGGGGTTTGTCAGCCCTGGCAGGGTGAGGGCAGGTGGGAGGTTTCCCCGGGGCTAATCCCCAAACTCTCCTGCGAGGCCCAGGCCCAGGGGTCAGGTGAGAGCCCCCTTCTCTGCCCCCTGTTTCCTCCTCATCTCTCTTTCCCCTTCCCCCCCCAGTTCCCCCACCTTCCTGGGCAGCCCCCTCCCCTCTGCCTGCCCCGCTGCCCCCCCCTCCATTCTTCCTGCCTGACACTCTCACAAAGCCCCTAGACGAGCTTTCAAAGGGGCAACTCATGCGGAAGAATTGCTGCCCCCCTCTCCCCCCCGGCTCCAAACGCAACCCAGCGCTTTTCCCAGCGGGGTGAGGGGCTCTCACTCCCCCAGACCCCTTGGTTGGGGCGATTCCCCGCGTCTCAAAGGGGGAAGCTGAGGGGGCAGGAGCCCTTGTTCCCAGCGCCACCCACATCTGCCTCGTCCTGTGGTGGCTTCTCCTGCTCCTGTCCTTCATGTCAGGGGGTCTCGGGGCAGGACAGGGAGCAGGGGGGTGGGAATGGACGGGCGCAGGATGGTGGCCCTGGATGGAGATGGAGTTGGGGGGCAGGACAAGGACCGTGAGTGGGAATGGAGTGGGGGGACAGCGTGGTGACCTGGGGGTTGGGGTGGATTAGGGGCGGAATGGTGGCCCTGGGTGGGGGCGGGACCAGGCTCAGGGCAGGACCCCACAGGCAGGGATCGACGGTGGGCTGGGCTGAGCCCCGTGGCAGGGGCGCGATGCGTGGGTGGGACAGGGCAGGGTGGGGACCCGCGGGCAGGGTGGGGACCCACGGGCAAGGCAGGGCTGGGTGGGACCTGCAGATGCTGGAGAATCCCTGGGAAGGGAGGAGTAGGGAGCCGGCTCTGGTACTTGGCCCGGCGATGGTTCCGGCTGTGCCTCGCTTTTCCATTTCACAGAATCCCAGAATCCTGGAATGGTTTGGGTTGGAAGAAACCTTAAAGTCACGTTCTGATCCCTCACCATAGGCAGGGACACCTTCCACTACCCCAGGTTGCTCCAAGCCCCGTCCAACCTGGCCTCGGACACTTCCAGGGTTCCAGAGGCAGCCACAGCTTCTCTGGGCACGCCGTGCCAGGGCCTCCCCACCCTCACAGGGAGGAATTTCTTCCCAACATCCCCAAATCTCCTCTATTTTAGTTTTAAGACCAGTCCCGGGGAGCGGGGTCCCGCGTGCTGCGGCGCCCCCTGGCGGCCAAACACAACCTGTTCCCACCACCCCCCCAGGTCCCCG
>WAAE01005378.1:219494-233792 GCA_013400495.1 Nicator chloris | reverse complement strand
CGGGCCCCGCCGCCACCCCAATGTGCCCCTGAGACACCCCCGGGCCCCACCGCGACATGTTCGACCCCGCGGGACCCCCGACCGCCGGCTACAGCGAGCACTGCTGCCTGCACCCACCCCACGGACCAGCCCCCGCCGCCCCGGGACCACCAGGTGGGTCATGGTGGGTGCTCCAGGTTCCAGATCCACCCCCTGAGGTCAATGGTGCTCCGGGGTTCCCTCTCCCACACCCACCTCACCTGTCCTCCTTCCTCCAGGACTTGACTTCCCGGTGTGCCATCAGCCCGGACACCGTGGGTATGGGCTGGCACCAGGAGCTGAACACCCTGGTGATGGTGAGTCTCCGGTTTTGGGGGCAGGGGGATTCCGTAGAGGAGTTAAGCATCTCTCTGTTCTAAATCCAACTGGCACCCTCGGGGCACTCCTCCAGCCTTCAGACGCCAGGTGTGTGTCCTTGGGGTGTCTCCAGCCCGCCAGGACCACGCTGAGGGCAGTGCCCCCTGCTCTGCCCTCCCAGGCTCCCGGTTCTCCACGCCCCGCGGCGCGGGAAAGCTGGGGAAGAAGCGGGCACTGTCCATCTCCCCTCTGTCCGACTCCAGCATCGACCTGCAGACCGTGATCCGCACCTCGCCCAACTCCCTCGTCGCCTTCATCAACTCCCGCTGCGCCTCCGCCGGTGGCTCCTACGGGCACCTGTCCATCAGCACCATCAGGTGGGCACCTGCCCTCAGCCCCCTGGCGGGTGGGAGCCTGGCTGGCAGCTGAGTGCCCATTCCCACCCTGCAGAGCGCTGGGAGAGCCGGGAGCAGGGTGGGATGGTGGGGAAGGGATGCTTGGGGATCCCTGGCTCAGCAGGCTTCAGTCGTGTCCTGACCGTGTCACCTGCTCGTCCCTCTGGTCTCCTCAGCCCGTCCCTGGGGTACCAGAGTCCACCTGGGCAGCAGAAGGGCCAAGGCCACCTGTACACGCCTCCCCCACCTTGCAGCTCCCACGAGCTGCCCGCGCGCCCGGGGCTGCTGCATCACCCACCCGCTCGTGGGGGCCTTAAACACTGCCAGGTATGGGGGGATCCGTGGGAGAGGGGATCCGTGTGGGAGAGATCCGTGTGTGAGAGGGGATCCGTGTGAGAGGGATCCGTGTGAGAGAGGGATCCCTGTGAGAGGGATCCATGTGTGAGAGGGATCCCTGTGAGAGGGATCCATGTGTGAGAGGGATCCGTGTGAGAGGGATCCCTGTGGGAGAGATCGTGTGAGAGGGATCCATGTGTGAGAGGGGATCCCTGTGAGAGGGATCCATGTGAGAGGGATCCGTGTGAGAGGGATCCATGTGTGAGAGGGATCCCTGTGGGAGAGTTCTGTGTGAGAGGGATCCATGTGGGAGAGGGATCCCTGTGGGAGAGATCCATGTGGGAGAGATTTGTGTGAGAGGGATCCCTGTGAGAGGGATCCATGGGAGGGATCCCTGTGGGAGAGGGGATCCCTGTGGGAAAGATCTGTGTGAGAGGGATCCCTGTGAGAGGGATCCGTGTGAGTGGAGTTCCATGTAAGCGGGGATCAGTGTGAGCTGATCCATGTGAGCTGTGCATCCATGTGAGTCGTGCTCCGGGGGCCATCTCCGTGCTGACTCCTTCCCTATTCCCCTGCCTCGGCAGCAGCTGAAGCTGGAGTGGAGCCTGAGCAGCCCCCTGAGTGCCAAATTCCCAGAGGAGCGATCTGAGGGTGACATCTCCAGCCCGGCGTCCACGGGCACCCAGGTACACCCCAGGCCATGAGACTGCCCCCGGCATCCCCACACTCCCAGCACCGCTCCTGTGGGGTCGTACCTGGGAGCGCTCACCTGCCCGTGCTCCCCCAGGACCCCTTGCTGGGCATGCTGGATGTTCGGGAGGAGCTGGAGAAGGAGGACGGGAAACCCGAGTGTGAGGCTGTGTATGAGACCAACTGCTACTGGGACGGCTGTGCCAAGGAGTTCGACACTCAGGAGCAGCTGGTGCACGTGAGTCAGGGGCTGCCAAGGTGTTCCCACCCCAGAAGCTGCCCTCAGGCTGCTGGGCAACATCCCTCTGGATCAAGCCATGATTTCTGCTCCCAGTTCCCAACCACTCACCCCAGGAGCTCACCGTGATGCTGGAAGTTCCCTCCTGGGAAGGGAGGGATGTGCATCCCCCAGTTCTCCTCAGCTGCTGGTGCTTCCAGACTCCCTCCTTTGCTCCAGCTTTCCTTCCTCCAACTCTCCTCTAGCCCCCTGACCATCCTTTGGACCACCTTGACCCCTCTGGCTGCTCTTGGTCCTCCCAGAGTATCCCTGAAACATCCCCTGCATTCTCTGCCTCCTCCAAACACCACCTGACCTGTTCTCCCCCAAACTCTGGTGTCTCCACCTGCCATCCCAGTCCCTCTATGTCCCTTTCTCCCATCCCAGTCCCTCTATGTCCCTTTCTGCTGTCCCAGTCCTCTCCCAATCCCTCCATATCCCTTTCTCCCATGATATTCCCGTATCTCCCTGTCACTTGTCCCCCTCCCCAATGCCACCTCCTCTCCCTCCTCAGCACATCAATAATGAGCACATCCACGGGGAGAAGAAGGAGTTTGTGTGCCACTGGGCAGCGTGTTCCCGGGAGCAGAGGCCCTTCAAGGCTCAGTACATGCTGGTGGTGCACATGCGGCGTCACACGGGCGAGAAGCCTCACAAGTGCACGGTGAGATGCCAAAAAAATTCCTCAGAAATGCTTGGTGAGCTAGGAAAATGAGGGGGGGACGGGGTACAGTGTGAGAGGAGGTACAAGTGTAGCAGCTGGAGCCCCTGGGGTCCATGGGGTGGCAGAAGGGGGTGGGTACAGGTACGGGGCTCATGGAATCGTGGAATGTTTTGGGTTGGAGGGACCTTAAAGCTCATCCCATCCCACCCCCTGCTATGGGCAGGGACACCTTCCACTATCCCAGGCTGCTCCAAGCCCTGTCCAGCCTGGCTTGGGACACTTCCAGGGTTCCAGAGGCAGCCACAGCTTCTCTGGGCACGCTGTGCCAGGGCTTCACCACCCTCATGGGGAGGAATTTCTTCCCAACATCCCATCTAAACCCAGAGTGGCATCGCCCCAGCGCTGTCCCGTGCTTTGGAATATGTTCCTTAACTGAAGTCAGGATGGAGAGCTGGGTGTAGCAGTCAATCCCAATTTGTGGTTTCCCCGTGGGGATGCTCTGAGGGGCTGCCATGGACAGGGACACAACGAGGTGGCACAACCCCGGGGTGAAGGGCTGTGCCACGGTGTCAGGATGCACCTGAGGAGGGCAGGTGTGTTGGGAGGTGAGATGTGTGTCCATGGCAGACGTGCCGGGCGCGTGGGATGTGGGATTGTGACGGTGTGTGACACGTCCCACCCTGCTCCGCCGCAGTTCGAGGGCTGTAACAAGGCCTATTCCCGCCTGGAGAACCTCAAGACCCACCTGCGCTCGCACACGGGTGAGAAACCCTACGTGTGTGAGCACGAGGGCTGCAACAAGGCCTTTTCCAACGCCTCCGACCGCGCCAAGCACCAAAACCGCACCCACTCCAACGAGGTATGACCCCACCCTGGGCTCCCCGTGTGCTTCTGGATCATTCCTGTCCTCTGAGAACTCCCCACATCCCTGGGTTTTGCCTCTGTGCGCCCCAACTCCTCCTTCACCTGCTCTAAAGATCTCCTTCACCACCAGCATTCCCCCTGGGATCCCTTTACCCCGTTCCTGGGGAGCTCCCTCCTTCCTCTGCCTTCCTGAGCTCTCCCCGGCACCCACCGTGCGCCCTCCACGGGACTCACCCGCTTTAATGCCACCCTCAGCTCTCTCTCCAGAGGGTGCCAAGGGGGGTTACTTTCGGGGAGGGGGCTGTAGTTGGAGCTGACAGCCTCCCTCCTCCTGGTTTTCCCGGGCAGAAGCCGTACGTGTGCAAGATTCCCGGCTGCACCAAGCGCTACACGGACCCCAGCTCCCTGCGGAAACACGTCAAGACCGTGCACGGCCCCGACGCCCACGTCACCAAGAAGCACCGAGGGGACGTGGGGCCAGGCCGGGCGCTGCCCACCCCCAGTGCCCCCCCGGACATGAAACAGGAGAAGGATGCAAACGGCCCCAGCGAGGCTCGGAAGGACGATGGGAAACTCCTGGTGCCTGAGCTGGCCTTGGTGAGGAGCCGCGGGGGCAGTGGAGGAAGGAGGGAGGGTTTGGTGGTGGGGGATCATCCCCAAGTGATAGGATAAGAGGAAACAGCCTCAAGCTGTTCCAGGGGAGGTTTAGGTTGGATATTAGGGAAAATTTCTTTGTTGTCAGGCACTGGAATGGGCTGCCCAAGGCAGTGGTGCAGTCACCATCCCTGGTGAAGTGTCCAAAAAACACTGGGATGTGGCACCTGGGGACATGGCCTAGGTGGTGAACACGGCAGTGTTGGGTTAATAGTTGGACTCGGTGATCTCAGAGGCTTTTCCAACCTTCATGATGATTCCAAGTGTGTCCTGGCTACCTGACCCTCTCCCTTGGCCGTGCTCTGGTTCTCCCCAGAAGCCGCAGCCCAGCCCGGGTGGGCAGTCCTCGTGCAGCAGCGACCACTCGCCCCTGGGCAGCACCACCAACAACGACAGCGGCGTGGAGATGGCAGGAAACGCTGGTGGCAGCTACGAGGACCTGTCCACACTGGAGGATGTGGTGCCCGGGGAGCCCATGGGCACCTCGGGGCTCATGGCCCTCCACAAACTGGAAAACCTTCGCATCGACAAACTGAAGCAGCTGAGGAAACCAGTGGCTTCCAAGGGCCTGAACCTGCCACCCATCCCCGGAGCCGGTGAGATCGGGGTGCCTCTCCCGCTGGGATGTGGGGCCTGGCCCATGGGAAGGGTGTGGAGAGGTCTGGTTGGCAGCCAGAGGTTTCCACGCCTTGCTGGCAAAAAATTTGGCATTTCCCCAAAATCTGGGGAAACCTTAGAGCCCTAAAAGGGTTCCAAAAGAACTGGAGAGGGATTTTGGACCAGGGTCTGGAGTGCCAGGCCAAGAGGGAATGGCTTCACATTGGAGAAGAGGGCAGGGACACTTTTAGGTTAGGTGGAATATTGGAAGGAATTCTTCCCTGTGAGGGTGGTGAGGGCCTGGCCCAGGTCGCCCAGAGAACCTGTAGCTGCCCCATCCCTGGAAGCCTTCAAGGCCAGGCTGGAGCAGCCTGGTCTAGTGGAAAGCATCCCTGCCCATGGCAGGGGGTGGAACTGGGTGGTCTTTAGGATCCCTCCCAACCCAAACCATTCCATGACTCCATGATTTTTCCAACCTGTATGAGCTTCTGCCCGTCTCTGTTGCCACCTGCTCCATGTCCTCTCAGCCTCTAACCATCGCAGAGCCACATCCCAGCTCTGGAGGTGGCTCCTGTCCCTGCTCTGCCATTGCCACGCTGTGTCCTGGGGTAACTCCTCCTTCTCTCCCCCAGGCCTGCCCAGGGAGGTGCCCGGTCTCCCGGTGCCACCCCCAGCCTCGCACCGGCGCATCGCGGAGCTGTCGGCAGCGGAGCTGGGCCTGGTGGCCCTGGGCGAGCGCCGGAGCAGCGGCACCAGCACCGTCAGCTCTGCCTACACCGTCAGCCGCCGCTCGTCCCTGGTGTCCCCATACCTGGGTGGGCCGTGCCCGGGCGGCGAGGCCGGAGCGATGCCCGGCGGGGCGTGCCCGGCGGACGGCTACGATCCCATCTCTCCGGACGAGTCGCGGCGCTCCAGCGAGGCCGGCGTTTGCGGGGGGCTGCCGGGGGTGGGCAGCCTCACCCCGGCACAGCGGTACCGCCTCAAGGCCAAATACGCCGCGGCCACGGGCGGCCCCCCGCCAACCCCGCTGCCCAGCGTGGAGCAGGCGGCCTCAGGTGGCCACGGTGGTGTGCCCGGGGGCTACCCCACGCCTGCCGGACCTCGCTGCGTCGCCAACGGCTTGTTGAGAAGGCACAGCTCCAACGATCACCCCGGCTACCCGGGCGGCGTCCCTGCTCACCTGGTGCCCCGTCACGGCGTGCGACGGGCAAGTGACCCTGCCCGGACGGTGGCCAAGCCTCCGGCTGTGCCCAGGGTGCAGCGGTTTAAGAGCGTGGGGAACGTGAGCGTGCCAGGCGCGGGCAGGACAGCACTGCAGCCCCTGGGCGGCTCCGAGGCCAACCTGCAGCACCACAGCTTCTCCCCACGCCCCCCCAGCATCAGCGAGAACGTCTTCCTGGAGAGCATGGGGGGTCCTGGCCCCGAGTCCGGCCTGCTGGAGATGGATCAGTACCTGAGCTATCCTGAGGAAAGCTTCCCGTGCCAGGGCACCGGTGTGGAGCTCCAGGGTGGCATCTACAGTGCTCACCGGACCATGGTGGGGACACACGGAGACATGGAGGAGGGGCTGCTGCAGCCCGAGTTCTCCCTCCCGCAGTGCCAGATGAGCCAGCGCTTCCCCAGTTTGCCTGCTGGGAATGGGGCCCTGCCGGAGCCCTGGGATGGACCCCCCCAGGGCACGCTGGAGATGAGCTCCAGGCAAAGTGTCGGTGCTGCAGTTCCCGCCATGTCCGGGCCACACTGTCCCCATCAAAACGTCGAGTACCCCCATCCCAGCGCCTGTGGGCAGCATCCCAAACTGGGGAGCTCATGCCAGGACGGCGAATTTTCCGGGGGGCACCGGTTTAACCGACTCCAGATCAAATCCGAGCAGCGATACCCGGCACCAACCCCAGCACTTGCTCCCTGCCCCAGCACCAAACTGGCCGGGCCCCCAGCGTCCCCCGCTGCCTTCAGCCATGCCATGGATGTGGGGCCGGGCGGGTACCCCCCCGCGGGACCGGCACCAGGCGCGTACATGGGCATGGCCAGCCCGGGCGCCCGCAGAGCCCAGACCCCCACCCTGCAGACCAAAGAGGTGATGGTCCGGAACTACG
This sequence comes from Nicator chloris, assembly GCA_013400495.1. NCBI lineage: Eukaryota > Metazoa > Chordata > Aves > Passeriformes > Pycnonotidae > Nicator > Nicator chloris. The sequence continues at coordinate 226,883 of WAAE01005378.1, read as the reverse complement.
TGGAGGCGCAGCAGGCGCTGATGTGGGGGGAGCAGCCCCCCTCCAAGGGGAGTGCGGCTGGCGTGGGGCTGGGCAGCGAGCCCGGGCAGTGCCAGCCCATGCCGGCCCCGCCGTACCTCAGCCCCAGGTACTGCGGTTACCAACCCAAGCCGGATCATCTGCAGAGCCTGGCGGAGCCCCAGCACCTCCTGAGCCCGCCCTGCTTCAACCCCGAGATGATCCCGCATCCTCCAGGTGGCCCGAAGCCACCAAGTCACCAACCCAGCCTGAGCTACCAGGGCAGCCTGGCACAGCCAGGGCATGGCTACGAGGGGGTGGATGCCGGTGCCCGGCGCCTGCCACGCTTGCCCCCCACCCGCCTCGTGCCCGAAGGGCCCGGGAACCTCCCCCTGTACTACCCAGGCCAGTGCCCCCATGGGCAGATGGGCAAAGGTGGGCACAAGCTGCTGGGCCAGGGGGCAGCGAGCTGCGGGGGGACCGGGCACTACAGCCCAGAGGGACTCAAGGGCACTTCCTGTTACTACCTGGACTCGGGGGAGCAGGTGGCCAACAGCCTGGACTCACTGGACCTGGAGAACACGCACCTTGACTTCGCTGCCATTGTAGAGGACGTGGAGACCCCCACAGCACTGCCCGGACCCCCCAGCCCAGATGGGGGGCTCCTGCTGCCCTCGTCTGGGGGTGCCAACATGGCAGTGGGGGACATGAGCTCCATGCTGAGCACGTTGGCAGGGGAGAGCCACTTCCTCAACTCCCTGTCCTAACGGGGGGCACCTGCCCTCAGGTGGGCACCTCTGCGACCAGGGAGGCCCCAGCATGTTGGGCAGAGGTGGGAATGCTCACACAGAGCTTTGTGCCTGAGGGGAAGCGGAGAACACCCCTGGAGCCCCCCGCTTCTCCCGTCTCTGAGTGTCACCCTCGTTCAGGAGGGGTCCCAGCCACAGCCCCAGCCCTGCAGGTGACCTCTGGCGTGGGGAACTGGTTTGACTGGGCCCTTACTGCAGTGCCTCCGAGCGTGTCCCACTCGCCCCGCTCGGCACAAGGCGCCCCCGCGCAGCCTTAACGCCGAAACCAAAGAGCCCCCGCCCCGTGGGCCGGCCCCATCCCAGTGCTCCCAGTGCTCCCCACCCCAAATCCCAGTCTGTCAGGACTGCAAGCGCCCCCAGCCCTGCTCCAGGGGGGCACTTCCCCAGAGGTGGGGCGGGGGGTGCCTGTACATAGTGTTCATACCTGTCTGTCTGTCTGTCCCGCGGAACCTCCTGTCTGTGAGAGCACCAGCAGTGCCACCCCCTCCGCTCATTAAACCCTTTCTCAGGGGACTGTGACTGTGTGTTTGTCACCCCTGCCGGGGGCTCCCGGCTTGATCTCGTCCTAGGGAGGGGTGGACAGGACATTCCTTGGTCCTCTGTGACCAAAACCCCCAGGCAGCAGCTTCCCCACCCTCGATCAGGGATCCGGAGCTGTTCCTGGGGTGTTGCCGTGATGCGGAGTGAGCGATGTTGCAATTAGTGCTTCAAATAATGCAGACGGCTTAAAATAATGCTATCAATTATGCAAAAATAAGTTAAAATAATTCAATTTTCCTGCGAAAAATTACCTAGGATAACGTAATTAATCATGAAAAAACCCCAGCTTAAAATAATGCCATTTATATCACTTTGTTCATGTAATTAATGGTGCGAAAATTGCATAAAATAATGCAATTAATGATGCCAAAATTCCAAGAAATTATGCAATTTTGCATAATTTCCTATAACACAATAATGCAAAAAAGTACTTAACGCAATTAATGATACAGAAAATACTCAAAATGCAATAATGCAACATTTGCTTAAAATAATACAATTATGTGTGCAAGATTTATTTAAATAACGCAATTGTGCACGATCTGCTTAAAATAATTCAATCAGCGGCGCGAAAAATGCTGAAAAATAATGAAACAGTGCAAAAAAATTGCTTAGAATAGCAAAACTATAAAGCAAATTTTGCATTAGAGCAATTTCGCATCATTTGGTTGAAATAACGCAATTAATAATGCAAAAAAAAAAATGCTTACGATAACGCAGTTATAGCGAGCGGGGTGTTTCCCCGCACACCCAGAGCCTTGTCACGCTGTAATTAACCTGTAATTAACCCGTAATTAACCGCGGCAGCGCTCTGGCCGGGCCGATGGCGCCCTCTGGCGGTCCCGGTGCGGAATGAGCGCGGCGCTCTCGGTTACCGGAGGTGCCCGCCCCGGTCCTGCGATGCTCCGGGAGCACCGATCCGTCTCCACATGGAGACTCCGTGGGCCTGCAGCCCTCCGGGATACCGGGCGTGCCCGTCGGTCCTCTGGAAGTCGCAGGGTCCCGGGAGGATTCAGAGAGTTCAGGGGATTGAGGCTCCTTCCTGCCTCCCTCCCCAAGTGACACCAGAGGGGACAGCGCTTGGATGCCACCGGACCCGCCAACCCCGGGGGCAGCCGGTGCCGGTTCCAGTGATGGGAGGGGAGGTGAGACCCCCCAGAGTAGGAGTCGTGGAGATGGAGAGGGGCCCTGGGACAGAACGGGACCCCGGGGACCCAGATCCTCCCCCCAGCTGGGCGCTGCTTCCCTTTCTGCCCCAGTCCCTGGGCCAGTGACAGAGGGGACAGCGCTTGGATGTCACCAAGGACAGCCGGTGCCAGCTCTGGTGGGACCCCCTCGGCCTCAGGGCAGCATGGAGAACGCTCGATATTAAATACAGCTGGGGCTGTGGTTAGGAAAATAATAAATAGGCAATAAATAGCGATAAATAGTGGGGGGACAAGGCACAGGGACACACTGCAAAGGCACAGGGACACACCACAGCGTTGTGTCATGGTGCTGACAGCAGGAATAGGAATTGGGGCACTCTCAGGCCCCCTACTTTGCTCCAGGCCCCGCCCAGGATGCAGCAGGGTCTGGCAAAACCCCCAGCATGGGGTCGGGGCCATCGCAGCGGCTCCTCTCTGTCACTTCCCCGCTCGCTCCTTGTGCGACTCTGTCACCACTTGCTGCAAGAGGAGAATTTGGGGATCAGTCCCATAGCAGAGTTGGGCCTCCCAGGCAGGGCACCCCCAATTCTCACCTGCCCGTCCCGTGTCTCGATGGTTTTGATGAGCACCATCCTCCGTGCCGGGCTCTCCGCAGGTTGGGGCTCCAGCACTGGGCACAGAGGGGCCATCAGCACCCCGTGCCCTCCCAGACACCCTGGGCAGGAGCACAGGGACCCACCCACACCCACGCAGGGTCTCTACCCTCAAGGAAAGACCCCCAGACAAAGTGGGGTCCCCCACAGCTTGTCACTCACCTGAGCTTCTCATGCTGAAGGAGGTGGTGGGGTGCAGTGGGATGGTGATTCTGGGGAGGAGAGGGGGATGAGGAGGGTCAGGGACTCCTGGATATTGCCAGTGACCCTGGCCCTTCCACACCCTCGAGTCCGTGACCCACATGCCAGCTCAGCTGGGGGCTGTGCCCGTGGGCTGCCAGGCTGGCACCCGGAGCGGAGCTGGAGGCAGCTCCCCCTACATCCCGCCAGCCCCTGGCTTTGCCTTTATCTCAGCAGCAAGAAGCTCCCATGAGAACCTCTTGTTTTCCTGTGGGAATAAGCCCTGGAGCTGCCTCCTCCCAAGAAAATCCCACAATAACCGGCGTGACTCAATGCGGGGGACCTTCCCCGCCGGCAGTGGGGAGACGCCGTGTGCCGGGCTCCCCTCACCGGCTCTCCTCGCCCTCCAGCGGCTTGCGGTATGTGGCAATCTCGATGTCCAGGGCCATCTTGACGTTAAGCAGGTCCTGGTACTCGCGTAGGTGCCGCGCCATCTCCTCCTTCATCTGCTGGATCTCCTGCTCCAGCCTCCCCACCACATCCTGGTAGTTCCCGATCTCCTCCCCGAACTCATCCTCCATCTCCCGCATCTGCCGTTGCAGCGCCTCGTTCTGCAGGGGGAGAAGGGGCTGCAAAGGGCCGGGGTGGGGGTCTGGTTCTTGTACCCCCCCAAACACTCCCCGGCTCTCACCACGCCCTTCAGCCCGTCCACCTCGCAGGTCAGGCTCTGGATCTGCCGCCGGGACTCGTTCATCTCCTGCTTGGCCAGTCGCAGCGCCTCGTGGTTACGGTTTGCTGCATCCGAGAGGTCGGCAAACTGCGCGGGCCGGGCGAGTCAGGGCTCTGGGATGGCTCAGCCGCCCCCAAATCCCTCCCAGCCCCGGGTACCTTTGACTTGTACCACTCCTCGGCTTCCTGCAGGTTCTTGACAGCGATGCTCTCGTACTGGGTGCGGATCTCCCGCAGCGCAGCCGTCAGCTCCGGCTTGCAGACCTCCCCCTCGGCCAGCCCCGCCGGGCTCGGGGCACTCACCTCCAGGTCCCGCAGCTCCTGCGTGGGCGCGTGGGTGTCACGTCGTGACACAAGGACCGGACCTGTCCCCCCTCACCCCATCCCACCCCGGGCCTCACCTCCTCGTGCAGCTTCTTGAGGAAGTCGATCTCATCCATCAGCAGCTCGACCTTGCGCTCCAGCTCCAGGCGAGACAGCGTGGCGTGGTCCACGTCCTGTGGGAGAGGGCGGGATGAGCTGCAGGGCAGCGTGGAGGGGATGGGAAGACCCTGGAGCCTCCCCGGGTTCGTGGGGGATGAGGATTCGGTACTGCGTGGCGAGACGGGCCCGCCAGTCCCCTCACCTTGCGGAACAGCACCAGACTCTTCTCGGCATCCTCACGCTTCTGTGTCTCGTCCTCCAGCCTGGGGACAGCAAGGGATGAGAGGGGGGTGGGGGCGGGGGTGCAGACCCCCTCCTCCTGCCTCCTGTTGCAACCCCGTCACACACGGCGGAGGCGAACGGGGATGGAGCGTCCCCCAGCGCTGGCTCCAATCCCCTCCCAGTGCCCCCACCCGAGCCCTGCCCCTCTCGGTGCCCCGCCTTTCCGCAGATCCCAGATCTCCCAGTGCCCTCCGTGCATCTTGGGTGCCTTTCCCAGTGTCTGCCGAGCGTATCCCTTCCCAGGAGTCCTCTTCCCCAGATACTCACCAGTGCCTACCCCGACTTTCCCGGGGCTCCCCTATCCCCATCCCGCTGCATCCTCCGGTCCCCATCCCGGTGCAAATCTCATCCCATCACATTCCTCATGCCAGCGGATCTCCCAGTCCCTCTCTGGCACCTTCCCAAGTCCCCATCCCGTGCATAACTCATCCCGACACATCCCCGATTCCCATCGCAGTACCTCCCTCATCTCAGTTCATCCCTCATCTCAGTTCATCCCTCATCCCGGTTCATCCCTCATCCCGGTTCATCCTTCATCCCGGTTCATCCCTCATCCTGGTTCATCCCTCATCCCGGTTCATCCCTCATTCCGGTGCATTCTCTGGTCCCGTCACATTCCCCACTCCCCACCCCGGTGCATCCCTCATCCCAGCGCATCCTCAGTACCCATTCCGGCGCATCCCTCATCCCGACGCATCCTTGGTCCCCATCCCGCTGCCTCCCACGGCCCCACGGCCGGCTCACCGCTGCCGCAGGGCCGCCAGGTCGGTGGCGAGCCCGTCCCGCTCAGCCTGGAGCCGGTCCCGGTCGCGGCCGAGGCGCTGCAGCCGCTCCCGCAGCCCCCGCAGCTCCCCCTGCACCAGCCCGGTGCGGGGCCCGGTGGCGGCGGTGGCGCGGCCCAGGGCGGCGCGGAGGGTCCCGTTCTGCCGTTCCAGCGCCCGCACCCGCTCCAGGAAAGCGGCGAAACGATCGTTCAGGGCCGCCAGTTCCTCCCGCTCCGCGCCCCGCGCTGCCGCCGCCGCCGCCAGCCTCCCTGGGGCCACGGTGAGGGGCGGCGGCACCCCGGGGTCGCGCTCACGGCGGCTCATGGTCGCACCGGGAGGGCGGTGGCTGCCGGTATCGGCTGTTTATAGCGGACAGCGGCTCCGCCCCGCCGGGGGGACCCGGGACAGAGAGAGGGGAGGGGTCTCCCGGCCGGAGGGAGGATCAGGGGCTGCGGATGTCCCCTCGTGGGGGCAGGGAAAGGGGCTGGGGGTGGTCGGGGACACTCCGCGGGATGAGGGGCAGGGTCTGCAGGACGTAGGGCTGCAGGAATTCCCCTTCAGGGGGGCTCGGAGACCCCCTTGGGATGCAAGGCGGGGGACTGGTGGGTCTCCCCTCGGCGTTGCAGGAAGAGGAACCCAGCAGCACCAGGGGCAAGGCAGAGAGGGGCCGAGGGTGTCCGGGAGACACAAGACCGTCACCATCCACCCAAGTTAGAGGGACAGGGACCCTTATGGGGTCCCCCCCAGGTAGCATGAGGGTACAGACCCCCCAGCTGGGATGCAGAGAGGTACTGCGGGCTGCAGGACTCAGCTAGAGCACCCATCTGAGCTGGGTCCCATCCTGCCCAGGGTGCTTAGCATCCAGGGAGGGGGAGCCCTCCCATCCACTGCCCTCCCTTTTTGTCGGGGCCGCCGTGACTCGGCTCTGTGGGAGCTGCCATGCGCGGGGCAGCGCTGGACAACGGGCTCTGCAACCCCCCCTGAGCCCCCCCTTTCCGGGCAGCTAGGGCGGCACTTACGGGAAGGAGTCGGTGCCCTGCCCAGAGGCTGTGGGGAGGGTCCACCCCGCCCAGGACCCCCTCCCAGCTCTGCAGGGAACCGCATCGAGAGTGGCTCCGTGCCAGTAGAATGCAGACACCACATCCAGCCCGTCTGCACCAGGCACCAGGCACCAGGCAGGACACTCGGGGCTCTCAGGGGTCCCCGCTCACCTGGTGACCCCCAGGGCCAGCAGAAGCATGAGGAGGACATGAGCCCCCCACAACTGCAGGCAGCCCAGCAGGGCATTGCCAGCTCGTAACACGGGACCCAGCCAGGGACCTCGACCCCACACAACCCCCCAGCCTCTCCCAGCACAGCCCCTGTGCCAGCTGGCAGCAGGGCCGGGCAGCCAGCCCAGCTGAGGCCCCCCCTCCCCTGGGACGTCCCCCCAGGGTCACCACAAGGCGGATTGTCCCAGCACAATGAACGAGGCAACACAGGGAAGAGCCATTTTAATGAACAGCACCACAGTGTAGAACCAGAGACAAGGCACTAGTATTCCTCCCCCTCCTCATCGCCCTCCATGCTGTCAGCCCCCACCTCCTCATAATCCTTCTCCAGGGCAGCCATATCCTCACGGGCCTCTGAGAACTCGCCCTCCTCCATGCCCTCCCCCACGTACCAGTGCACGAACGCACGCTTGGCGTACATCAGGTCAAACTTGTGGTCCAGGCGGGCCCAGGCCTCGGCGATGGCCGTGGTGTTGCTCAGCATGCACACGGCGCGCTGCACCTTGGCCAGGTCGCCCCCGGGCACCACCGTGGGCGGCTGGTAGTTGATGCCCACCTTGAAACCAGTGGGGCACCAGTCCACAAACTGGATG
>WAAE01005378.1:182594-200917 GCA_013400495.1 Nicator chloris | reverse complement strand
TTCTCAGCCCATCAGCACTTTGGGGCAGAGGGTGCTGCTGTCCCAGGAGAGACCTCCTGCCTTCCTGGTGGGCCCTGCATGACCCCTGTTGTGCCTCCAGGATCTGGATGGATTTGTTGTGTGTCATGTGTCAGCCAGCAGCACATCCTGGTTCCCCATGGGGTCTGGATTCTCTTAAGTCATCAGGATCAGCCCCTTTCCCTACCCTTGACCTGAATCCCTTTACTCAGGGCTCTGCAACCCCACCAGGCCAGGATGGGCACCCTGAGCATGGCATGTTCCAGGGGTGCAATGGGGCTTGTGGGATTCTGTGTCATTTCTGTCCCTGGAAGACCTTATTTCATCCCTTTTTCAAGGTCATGTGAGGTTTCTTGATCTGGACTCTGATCCTGCTTCACCAACAGCTTATGAGCAGCTGTGCCAAGTATTTAACTCTTGCTGGGGCAGCTCCTGTGGATTCCCCCTTCCCTCAAGCAGATTGCCAGGGTTGTAGGAGGAAGCAGCTGAAGGGAGGGGGAGCAAGGGGTCCCTTTTCCTGAGGGCAGGTCATGCTGCATCACATGGTGGTCTGTCTGGAACTGGAGCTGGCAGAAGTGCCCAAAAGTCTGAGATCCTTGGGGGAAAGATGTGTCTTCCTGGGCAAGTCAGTAGCAGCTGAAGTTCAGAATTACTGACAGTTTGGTCTGGTTTTCCTCTTCCCACCTTGCAGGCTGACCAGTGCACAGGGCTGCAGGGCTTCCTGGTGTTCCACAGCTTTGGCGGTGGCACCGGCTCTGGCTTCACCTCCCTGCTGATGGAGCGGCTCTCTGTCGACTACGGCAAGAAGTCCAAGCTGGAGTTCTCCATCTACCCGGCCCCGCAGGTGTCCACGGCCGTGGTGGAGCCCTACAACTCCATCCTCACCACCCACACCACCCTGGAGCACTCCGACTGTGCCTTCATGGTGGACAACGAGGCCATCTACGACATCTGTCGCCGCAACCTGGACATCGAGCGTCCCACCTACACCAACCTCAACCGCCTCATCAGCCAGATCGTGTCCTCCATCACGGCCTCGCTGCGCTTTGACGGAGCCCTGAATGTCGACCTGACGGAATTCCAGACCAACCTGGTGCCGTACCCCCGCATCCACTTCCCGCTGGCCACCTATGCCCCGGTCATCTCTGCTGAGAAGGCTTATCACGAGCAGCTGTCCGTGGCCGAGATCACCAACGCCTGCTTTGAGCCGGCCAACCAGATGGTCAAGTGTGACCCACGGCACGGCAAGTACATGGCGTGCTGCCTGCTGTACCGCGGGGACGTGGTGCCCAAGGATGTCAACGCCGCCATCGCCACCATCAAGACCAAGCGTAGCATCCAGTTTGTGGACTGGTGCCCCACTGGTTTCAAGGTGGGCATCAACTACCAGCCGCCCACGGTGGTGCCCGGGGGCGACCTGGCCAAGGTGCAGCGCGCCGTGTGCATGCTGAGCAACACCACGGCCATCGCCGAGGCCTGGGCCCGCCTGGACCACAAGTTTGACCTGATGTACGCCAAGCGTGCATTCGTGCACTGGTACGTGGGGGAGGGCATGGAGGAGGGCGAGTTCTCGGAGGCCCGTGAGGATATGGCTGCCCTGGAGAAGGATTACGAGGAGGTGGGGGTGGATTCTGTGGAAGGAGAGGGAGAGGAGGAAGGGGAGGAGTACTAAATGCTGGGTTCCTTCTGTCACTGTCGCATGTCCATGAAATGTCTGCTTCAAACACTTGAGCTTCCTTGTGCACTGTGTGGGGTTTGGCCCTGTGGGCCTGACCAAGGGTATGCTGCCCTCAGATGTGATCATGCAGATTTTCCATGTGTCTGTACCGTGTCTGTGAATAAAAGGCTTTAAGAGAAGCTACACTGTGTCAGATACAAACCCTCTGTGTCAGCGCCTGCTCTGGCTGGCCCCATCCCATGGGAACAGACTGTCCCTATTGTCTGTGCCCAGTGAAGCAGCTGGCATGGTGCTGCTGCTACCCGAGCTGCCCAGCCCCTACTGTTCTGCTAGCTGCGGGGGGTGAAGCCCCTACATCCCTGGGTTCCACAGGGTGGGGCCTCACCCTGGGTACTCCTGGGCTCCTTCATCAGCTGTGCGCCCCCCCCACTCCACAAGGGGCCATGCCCTACCCGGTGCCCCCAGCGCTCAGGAGCCCAGCCCTGCCCCCCGCGGCTCTGCAGGATTAACGCGCTCGGGATTAGCCGTGTCCCCGGATTTGCTCCATCCCTGCTCCTAATTCCGGGGGGTTGCCCTGGGGCCGCGGGCCCGTGGGAGCGGCGGGCGGGCTCAGCCTATCAGCGCGCGGCGCGCCGCACTTCGGCCAATGAGCTTCGCCTCATTCAAGCCTCGGAGCCAATGGGCGGCAGGGGGCGGGGCCTCCCGGTCCCTTTCACGGCGTGGGGGAGCGGATACTCTGTACCGAAGACCGGACGCGGGGGGCGGGGCCACGGGGAGGGGCGGGGCCACCCCCGGCGGCGCTGGGCTGGACCCGGCGGGCTCAGAGCGGCGATTCCCGGCGGTACCGGGGAGGCTGGACCCGGGTGGCGGTACCGGCCTCGCCGTCCTGCCCCTACCCGCAGCAGCCTCGCCCGGCCCTGCCATGCTGGCCGCAGTATGGCCCCTGTGGAGCAGGACGCGCTGGCCGTGCGGGAGCAGCTCTTCCACGAGAGGGTCCGCGAGTGCATTGTGAGTGCCCGGGGGCCGCGGTGAGGGGCGGAGGGCGGGGGAAGGGACCCGGTGTGGCGGGGAGATGTGAGAAGGGGGCTGGGAGCTCGCAGCCCTCCGTGGGACCGTCGGGATCCCCGGTTGGCAGCTCTACGGCCCGGCTGTGGCAGTGCTCCACACCCTGTGCTTATCGGGGCCAGAGCCGCCGCGGCTGCGTGTGCCCAGCAGATAGCGGGGTCCCAGGGCTGGACACTGCTAAGCCCTTGCCGCGACCCCTCTGCTGGCTCCAGCAGTCCCAGCTGCGGTCCCGTCGTGCTGGGAGGGCTGGGGATGCTGGGCTGTGGTGGTGTCAGAACCGGGCCAGCCCTGTGTCAGGCTCCTGGCTCTGTCCTTATCCCCAGGCCAGAAGGTCAGTCTCAGCAGGAAGGGACCCTACAGAGCCCCTAAACCTCGGGTACCGCAGAAGGAGCCAGCTGGGTCTGGTCCCCTGCTCCCACTGTGACAGGCTCAGGGATGGGGATGACCTGGATATCCTGGTCCTGGCATCTCCTCAGGGCCTTCGGGATGCTGCGTGCAGGGCAGCCAAGTGTGCTGTGATCAGCAGTGCCGAGGCTACCTTGCTGCAGCCTCAGGGCCACATTCGGTGCCTACAGGGAGTACCTGGTGGCCAAAGCCTGGCACCTCTGCCCTGGAGCCCCCCAGACCTCCATCCCAGGGAGCTGCATCTTGCCCAGGAGCCCTGGCTCCGCAGGGGCAGCACAAAACTTTCTTGGCCTGATTTCACTGAGAACAGGTGGCACTGGGGGTCCCCCCACCAGGCAGAGTCTGTGGGGTACAGCCCACGGCAGGAGGGAACCTGCAGCCTGAGACCCTTCAGCGGGTGGGAGCAGGAGCAGAAGGACCTGCTGGGCACTGCCTTTCTGGGAGTCCAGAGCTGGGCCAGCTCTGGGGGCTCCCTGCCACCCCACTGGCAGATCCTGGGGACCCTCAGCCAGGGTGAGAGCAGCCCCACTCAGGCAGAAGGGAGGTGTCACAGCTGCTCCCCACTGCACCTGTGCCAAGGTGGAGGATTCAAGTGACCTTTCCTCATCCTGACGCGTATCCAGTGGGATGAAAGGTCGCCGTGTTCCCTGAACATCGCCTGCTCTGGCTTGACCTCGGCGTTCCAGCGGGGGCGGGAGGGACACCACAGATGTCCTTGGCGCCTGATTCAAGGCTGTTCCCGTGGCTCTGCTGGGTGCTGGTGCCAGCAAGGCTAGAGCTGTGGGATCGGGCAGTTCAGGGATGTCCCACGGGGTCACAGATTTGCCAGCACAGGCTGATCCAGACCTTCTTGGATGGGCTCTCAGCCCCCTGGCCTGGGTGCTGTGCCAGCTTGTGGGCACCCATGTGTGAACCCTGTGTGCAGCCCCCATGGAACAGACAGGTCTGAGCACACAAGCGGGGTGTAACCAGGGCCAGAAGTGGAAAAACAAATAGGGTGGAGCCGACAAGGCCAAGGGCTGGCGGCATCACCTGGGGTAGGAGCCAGGGTAGGAGTGCTGCCCGCAGGGCATGCCCACACTGCCCACACTCCTCTGTCCACAGATCTGTGCCCTGCTCTTCGCCAGCCTCTACATCCTCTGCCACTTCATCATAACCCACTTTAAGAAGCACACGGATTTTGCAGCAGGTAAGAGAGCAGGAGCTGCTGGTGCCAGGCGGACCTTGACAGCCACACTGAGCCTCCCGAGGGTTCTTCCTGTTCCTCCGTTGCTTTTGGCTGCCCCCAGGAGCCCCGGCCCCACCACAGCCTGGTTGCTGTGACACCAATTGCTGCCTGGTAGCCACCAGCTGCCCTAGGTGGGAGTAAAGCCCAAATTCCCTGGGAGGATTTCTGCAGCATTTGGAGTGGGGAGAACTTGTGCAGGGGGCAGGGAGCAATGCTCTGGGCAGCCCCACCTCCCCCAACCCTTTGGTTTGGGATTTTGTCCCTGCAGTTCACGATGACGAGGATGCTGCTGTCAACAGGATTGCGTAAGTTCCTGCATGTCCCATTCCCTGGTACTCAGCCTCTTCTTCAGCCAGGACACCGTGTCCTGTGGGTGCTGGTGATGCTGGGGGGGAGATCTGGGCTGTGACACCCAGAGGAACCCTGACCCAGAGGTGATGCTTGTCCCTCTGGCAGGTTGGAGCTCTGTACCTTCACTCTGGCTGTGGCACTGGGTGCCGTCCTCCTCCTGCCCTTCTCCATTATCAGCAACGAGGTGCTGCTCTCCTTCCCCCAGAACTACTACATCCAGTGGCTGAATGGGTCCCTCATTCATGGTAGGCGCACGGGGTGACCCTGGGGTGTCCCCAAAATCTGTGGGTCAGTGTTGCCCTGCCTGGGAGCTCACACCATGCTGTTCCCTCTCTTCCAGGCCTCTGGAATTTGGTATTCCTCTTCTCCAATATGTCCCTGGTCCTCCTCATGCCCTTTGCCTACTTCTTCACTGAGTCGGAGGGGTTTGCAGGATCCAAGAAGGTGGGTGATCCTGTGCATGTCCCCCCTGTCCCCCCCTCTGTGACTCCCTGCTAACCCAATTCCTACAGGGCATCATGGCCAGGGTGTATGAGACGTCAGTGGTGCTGCTGCTGTTGACACTGCTGGTGCTGGGCATGGTCTGGGTGGCCTCTGCCATCATGGGCAACGACGCTGCCAGTCGCCAGTCACTCTATGGTGGGTGCTGCTGGGGTGCGCTGGGCTCTCCCTGCTCCAGGATCAGATCCTGGCACTGAATGGCACAAGGGATCTCCAGTGCCACTGGCCTGATCCTGCTGTCTCTGCAGATCTCTGGGAATATTATCTGCCCTACCTCTACTCCTGCATCTCGCTTTTCGGCGTCCTGCTTCTGCTGTGTAAGTTGTGTCCCCATGAGGCCCTGGTGGTGCTCCGTGCAAATGGGGTCTGGAGGGGCCATGGTTCATGGTGAAGCCTCCAGGATCCTTCTGGGGGTGTGGGGAGGGGTAGGATGACAGGGCACCTCCTGTTCAGCCTCTCCTCCCACCACAGTGTGCACCCCCTTTGGCCTCTCCACCATGTTCACTGTCACTGGGAAGCTCCTGGTGAAACCCCGGGTAAGGTGACCCCCCCAAGTCCCTCTGCCCCAGCTTTGGGGGTGACTGCCCCTAGGGCTGTCTACTCTCCCACCTTGGGCATGGGGAGCCATTCACGCACCCCAGCAGCCACTCACAGGCTCCTCACCCATTCCCAGCTCCTGGAAGACCTGGATGAGCAGCTGAGCTGCACAAGGTTTGAGGAAGCCGCTGTGTCCCACAGGATCCGCTCTGGTGGGTGCTGCTGGTTGGGAAAGGGGAGCATGGGGTGGATTGGGGCTCCCTCTACCCCACCACATAGGAGTCCTCATCCCCCCTGAGCCCCTTGGGTCTCTTCCCTGGCAGGCAAAGCTTCCTGCTGGCTGAATCTGGACATGGAGATGCTACGGGAGCAATTCTTTGCCATCCGGAGCAAGAGGCGGAAGCTGGGTGAGGAGCCTGGTGGGGACAAGGCCGGGACACTGGGTTCCCTCCAGCTTGGCACTGGGAGCACTGGGTCCCTGGCAGTCCATGCTCTGTGGAGGGAGGGTAGGTGGGAGATGGGGTGAGGGCTGTTACACCCCATCCTGGCGCTTTGGGGCCCCCTCAGTCTCCTGCCCTGGGGTGGGAACTGTGCTCCCCTCTCACCTGGGCACATCCTCCCCACAGAGCTGCGGCACCAAGCATCGCCCTGGCAGAGGAACCTGGGCTACCCCCTGGCCATGCTGGGCCTCCTGGCACTGACGGTGAGTGGCCCTGGGCTCCCAGGGGAGCTGGGGGTCATCCCCGTCCTCAGCACAGCCCTCACTCCCTCCCTGCTCCTCCCAGGGCATCTCTGTGCTCATTGTCTGCTTCCATGTCCTGGAGCTGCTGCTGGATGATGCCGCGATGCCACGGGGCATCCAGGTACCCGGGTGGGGGGACGGGACAGCTCAGGGTTGTGTCCCTCGCTGGTTGGGGACCATTCCTCCCCAGCCTGTTCCCTCATCTTCCTACAGGATGCGTCCTTGGGCCAGGTTTCCTTCTCCATCTTTGGTTCCTTTGGAGCTGCACTGCAGGTTGTCCTCATTTTGTATCCTTCAGGCGGGCACTTGTGTCCCCAGTGATGTCCCCTGTGTCCCCGACACTGTTCCCAGCGCCATCCTGTTTTCCTCCTTAACACTCCTTGCAGTTACCTAATGGTCTCCTCTGTTGTGGGCTTCTACAGCTCCCCGCTGTTCACTCGCCTGCTGCCGGAGCGGCAGGACACCCCCCTCACCAAGGTGGGAGCAGCAGGACGGGGCTGGGGGGCTCCTGTGGGGGTGCAAGACCTTGTTCCCCACAGTGTGTCCCTGTGCACTGCTTGTGGCGTCCTCATGTGGGAATTCAGTGTTCCGCCGCCGGGCAGGACCCCCAGTGGTTCCCTGGCATTTGGAAAGCCACTTCCCCAGGCTGGGGGTTCCCTTCATCAGCAGTGCCCCCCAAACCTCCTCCTTCTCCCCAGATCATCGGGAACTGTGTCTCCTTGCTGGTGCTCAGCTCAGCTCTGCCCGTCTTCTCCAGGACACTGGGTGAGCCTCCCAGAGGGATCAGGGTGATGCCTGCATGGCTGTGTCCCCCAGATTGGGGTGCCCTGACCAGTGTACCCCACCCCTATGCAGGGATCACCCGTTTTGACCTCCTGGGGGATTTTGGCCGCTTCAACTGGTTGGGGAACTTCTACATCGTCTTCCTTTACAACATGGGCTTTGCGGGGCTCACCACGCTGTGCCTGGTGAAAAGGGTCTCCTGGGCGGTCCAGGCCGAACTCATCCGTGCCTTTGGTGAGGACATGGACACGGGGACACAGGGATGGGTGCTGTCCCCTGTCCCCCACCCTGGCTCTCACACTCTCCCTGTATCCAGGTCTGCACAAGCTGCCGCTGCCCGTGACGCGCTGCCGGATCCGCAGCAAGCCCTGCTAGGGCTGGGGGACAGGGACGTGTCCTCCCCACTGTGGTGGCCCCTAGGGTGGCTGCGGTGGCCACAGAGCTGGTCCTGATAGCGCCTGGTACCTCAGGGACATCAGAGCCCTTCAGGGAAAGCTGAGACACCTTTGGGGGTTGCCCCCCCCAGCTCTGTCTCAGCACATTGTGCTACTGAGCCTTGGCCTTGAGCCACACTCCCATCACACATCCCCAAGGGGTGCGGGGTCCCCCCAAGGCTGCGCTGGCTGCAGCCCCCCCCGCCCCCCCCCTTCACATACCTCGTGCGAGAATGGCTGGGCCCCCCCGACCTCCCCTGGCTGCTCCCTGGGGTCTGGTTGAGTTTTAAATGTCACCCCACCCAGGGACTGTCCTGACTCTGTGGGAGGGGGTCCTGTGCTCCCTTGCCCAGAGGCACTCCACACTCCATCCCTGTGTCACTCTGGGGCTGCAGGGGGGCACTCCCACCCACCCCGAGGCCTTTGGGGTCCCTAACAGGGGGGCCTGGGGTGCAGGGGACAAGCCCCGCCCTCTCCAGCAGCTTGATGTGATGAGTATGTCGGGTCTCTGTTACTACAGAACTTGTTTGGAGCAATAAATAGTGAATGTTTTTTATACAAAAAATACTTCAGTCTGGGGGGTTTATTCCTCCCGAGGGCAGGGCCGAATAGGAAAGGGGCAGGGGCGGGGTGTCCTTGCTTTGAGGGGGTCACAGTCCTGCCCCTCCTTATGGCCCCTATGGGGCCATAATTAGCCCTCTTCCTGGTTGGGGTTAACGAGCTTCTTCCAGGGGCGAGGGCAGCTCCCTGCCTGCTGCCCGGGCTGAGGGACCCCGGGGGTGTTGGGGGGCTCTGCGAAGCTTCGGGGTATGTATGGGCTGAGCTACCCCAAGTGAGGGGCTAAGCAGAGGCTTCACCTCCTGGGATGGAGGGTCGTGCGGCCGGAGCGGAAACTGCCCCGGGAACCGGCCCCCCACCCATCCTGCCCCGGCTGGGGCCGAGCCAGGCCGCCCCCCCATGGCGGGGTGGGGGGCCCAGGCCCCTCCTCGCCCCCCCCGGCTGGGGCCGAGCAGGAAGCACAGGAAACCTGGTTTATATTGCAGGAAATGAGGCCATCGGTGCCCGCGATTTCCCCGCGACCTGCTCCCCTCCCAGTCACCCCGGGCTGGCACCGGGGCTGCGGGGGAGCTGTGGGGGGACCGCAGCGGCCAGGACGCCCCCCCGGACCCACTCCCAACCCTCCACTACTGCTCTGCTGCCTCCTGCCCTCGCCGGGACCCGCAGTACCCCTGGGTGCTTCGCCGGGAGCTCTGGGGTGCGGCGTCGGGGGACACGGTCCCGGTCCTGGGGGTGCCCCGATCCTGGAGGCGCCCACGTCCCTGTTGGAGCCCGGTGCCAGTCCTGGAGCAGCCCGGCCCCATCCTCGGGGGTACCTGGATCCCTGACGGAGCCCGCTCCCAGTTCGGGGGTGCCCTGGTCCCGGGGCGCGAGGGGCCGGCCGGGGCAGGGCAGCCCAGCGGGGGCGGCCCCGGGGGATGTGGCCGCCGCTGTCGCCGCTCCCGGGGGCC
This sequence comes from Nicator chloris, assembly GCA_013400495.1. NCBI lineage: Eukaryota > Metazoa > Chordata > Aves > Passeriformes > Pycnonotidae > Nicator > Nicator chloris. The sequence goes on along the minus strand of WAAE01005378.1, from coordinate 191,667 downwards.
GGGTCCGAGGCGGGGCCCGACAGGGCTGCCCAGCGCCGAAGCCGAGCGGCCACGGTGGGGGCAGCCCGGCCGGGGCGGCTGAGGGCGGCGCGCGGTGCCGACCAGCACCCAAGGCAGCCGGTACCGGGGACTGGGCCAGGAACAGGGACCGGGACCGTGGGTCGGACCGAACAGAAACAGAGGGGACCGGGGTAGTGCCAGGGAGCGGGTCCCGGGAGCGGGGCTGTGCCACGGGGACGGAGCAGGTGCGGATACCGGCGGCACAGCCTTAGAATAACGGGGGTCGTCGGTGCAACGGGCAGCGGGAGGAGAAGAGGGACCCGGACTGCGAGAGAGGGGTCCCCGATCCCAACAGGCGGTGACAGGAGAGGTCTCAGGACCAGAATCACGGTGTTTGGATGGGATAAGGGGGGGTTCCGGAGACCGTAGAGAGGAGGTGGCATCGGAGTGCAGGATTTAGACGGGAGGGGGAAGCAAGACTCGGACGAGGGGTCAGATCCCGGTGCCGGTCCCGGGGCAGCCTCAGGAGCCGAGTGCCCAGTGCCGCCTCGGGAGCCGGGTGCCCAGTGCCAGTGCCGGAGCAGTGCCCGGAGCTGGGTGCCAGTGACCGGTCCTGGGACGCAGTTCTGCGAGGGCTTTCCCTAAGGCTCGGGCTGTCTCGGGGACTTCCCCGGACCGGGGTGCAGCGCCAGGCGAGGGGGTGCTGATACCGTGGGCGTGCAACCGGCGGCGCTCCGAGTGGGTGGCGGCACCGGCGGGGGGGTACGGGGGGTGGTCAGTAGTCCCGAGCGGCCGCAGATCCCGCAGCAGCGACGGGACCGTGGGTGTGAGAAGGAAACGGCGCCGACCCGCCCCTGGCACAGCGAGCATCTAAAAGCCCCGGGGCCGGCACACCGGGACCATGCCCGCCCCAGCCGCCCGTGCCCCCGGCGACTGAGCGGGACCCACGGAGGCAGCGGGGCCCGACGGGCGGGATGCCCCGGTGGAGGCTGCTCTCCCTCGTCCTGCTCGGGCTCGCCGCCTGCCTGCTGGCCGCGCCGGTGCTGGGCTGCGGCCCGGGTCGGGGCCCGGTGGGGCGGCGGCGGCTGGGGCGGCGGCAGCTTTCGCCTCTGCTGTACAAGCAGTTCGTGCCTAACGTGCCCGAGCAGACGCTGGGGGCGAGCGGGAAGGCGGAGGGCAAAGTGCTGCGGGGCTCGGAGCGCTTCAGGGACCTGGTGCCCAACTACAACCCCGACATCATCTTCAAGGACGAGGAGAACACGGGGGCGGACCGGCTCATGACCGAGGTGGGGGCTGCGCCCGGCCCGGCCCGGTTCGGCCTCGCTACTGGGGGCGTGGAGGCGCGGGGGCGGCGGGGGAACGGGCGGGATCACAGCGACCCTCGACAGGGCTCATGGACCTTTCTCAGTCGGCACCGACCCTCTCAAGGGCTCACGGAGCTTTCCCGGCCGCCACCGATCCTCTCCAGGGCTCACTGATCATCCCGGGGCTCACGGATCCTCCCGAATGGCCCCGACCCTCCCCGGGAGCATGGAACCTCCCGGGGCGCAGGGTCTCTGTCTGGTCCGCACGGTACCTCGCTCCCATCCCCTGCTCGCTTCCACGGCCCTTGGCAGCGGCGGGGCAGCACCGGAGCCTCGGGACGAGGAGGTCCCATAGCGTTGTGCATTCTGGACCGTCGGGGATTAACGGGACGGCACCGGGGGCACGAGGTACCGGCGGCTCTATGGCCCCGGCCCCAAGGCCAGCGCGGAGGGGGAGCCCCCGGTACGCCTCTACTCGGGGAGAATCCGGGGCGGCGGGAGCCCGGGACGCGCCGCGCGCCCGTCGGGATGGTCACGGTTGCCATGGCGAGGGGCGGCCCCGCGGTCGCCATGGCGACGGGGGATGCTGCGAGTGGTCCAGGCGGCGCCGGCAGCTCCCGCGAGCCGGGACGGCGGAGGTGGCCGGGCCGGGGCGGCGGGGCCCGGCGGGGCCGCGAGCGCGGAGCCGGCCCGGGATGCGGGTGGCTGAAAGGGCCTTTTGTGGCCGCGGCGGCATTCCCGGGGCCTGAGGTCAGCTCCGGGCTGGAAAGCGCCTATTGTGGCCGGGCCGGGCCGGGCCGGGCCGAGCGCATTCCTGCCCCCCCGCCGCTGCCGCCCCCCCCGGCACGGCCGCTTCGGGCCCGCGCCCCGCACTCCCGCCCCCGCGGCCCCGCGCTCCCGGGAGCCGCTTTGTTGAACGGGGGAGGGGGGGCACTGGGGCACTGAGGGACACTGAGGGACACTGTGACCTCAGTGGCTGCAGGGTGGGCACGGGGACAGCTCCGACCCCTGCACCCCATGGCGATGCTGCACTGCTAATGAGGGGAACGACCCCAGAACTGCCTGGGACGCTCTGCTCTCCACGCCAGCCCAGACTCGGGACTGGTTCAGGGTCAGCTGCCCCCCAGCTCTGCTTCACAGCCCCCCCCACCAGGTTAATCAGTCATGGCCATGGCCACGGGGAAGGTGACACCGTCCCGTTGCCCGTCCTGGTCCCTTGCCTGTTCTGCCTGGCTGCCCATGGAGCAGCTCCACCACGGGACCCCAGGGCACGTTAACGTTCAACCTGCATCCAGGCAGGAGGGCAGCTTGGCCATGACCCTCTCTGCACCCTGGAGGGGCACTCCATCTGCCCCCACAGCAGCCCCTTTGCTCCCCCAAAGCCCTTTGCAGGCCTGGTGTCTGTCTGTCCCTGTGGGGTCCCTGTCCGTTGTGGGGAGGGTGACACCGGTGCTGGTGTGTCCCCACAGCGCTGCAAGGAGCGTGTGAACTCGCTGGCCATCGCGGTGATGAACATGTGGCCGGGGGTGAAACTGCGGGTGACAGAAGGCTGGGACGAGGATGGACACCACCTCCCCAACTCTCTGCACTACGAGGGCCGGGCGCTGGACATCACCACGTCCGACCGTGACCGTCACAAGTATGGCATGCTGGCACGCCTGGCCGTGGAGGCCGGCTTCGACTGGGTCTACTATGAGTCCAAGGCACACATCCATGTCTCTGTCAAAGCAGGTATCACACAGAAGGGGCTGCCACCAGGGCAGGGGGCTGCCATCCCCATAAACATCCCAGCCCACAGCCTTGCAGCCCCTGCTGCTCCCCCTTGACATCCTGGATCCATGTGGGATTATTGCTCTGTTTGGTGTCTGGCTCACCGTTAGGCAAAAACCTCACTTTCCCCTCCAAATTTTGGCCAGATGGAGAAAACCTTGTGGTTCAGCTCCTGGTGAGGGGAACAGCAATGCAGCCCCTAGCCCCGCAGCCTCCAGGCCCGCAGACCCCAGCTCCAGAGCTGCTCCAGCCAGCAGTTCCTATCCAGTCCAGAAGTGACAATTGACAGAAAGTGAAAACGGCCATAAATGTCACCGTTCCAGCCCGGAACAAAGGGCGTCAGTGCAGGGTGGACAAAGGGGCCCTGCAGTGTTCAGGAGCTGCATGCAGGAACTAGGGGAGCTTTGGAAAATACCCGCTTTGTTCTGGGGGTGGTTTGGGGGTCTGGGGGTTGCCATTTCCCCTCTGGACGTGGTGGCCCAGTGGAGGTGGCTGGTGGGGACATCGATAACTTTCTCCATCTTCCCAGATAACTCGCTGGCCATCCGCACCGGTGGCTGCTTTCCTGGCCACGCCACCGTGACGCTGGAGAGTGGTGAGCGCCGGGGCCTGGCCGACCTGCGCCAGGGTGACTGGGTGCTGGGTGCCGAGCCAGGTGGGCGCCTGGTGCCCACTGAGGTGCTGCTCTTCCTCGACCGGGACCTGGGCCAACGCGCCTCCTTTGTGGCCATCGAGACGGCCAGCCCAGCACGCCGGCTGCTCCTCACCCCGTCCCACCTGGTGTTCGCAGCCCGTGGGGCAGCCAACGGCTCCGCTGCCTTCCTGCCCATCTTCGCCCGCCGCGTGCGCCCGGGTGACGCCGTGCTGGCCCACGGGGCGGGCGGGCAGGGCCTGCGCCCCACACGGGTGTTGAGGGTCTCTCGGGAGGACGGCGTGGGGGTCTTTGCCCCCCTCACCTCCCACGGCACCTTGCTGGTCAATGGGGTGCTGGCATCCTGCTACGCCGTCCTGGAGAGCCACCGCTGGGCCCACCGGGCTTTTGCCCCACTCCGCCTCTTCCACGGGCTCCTCTCGCTGCTGCCGGCCCACCCCGAGGTGGGCAATGGGACAGTGCCGGAGATGGGCATGCACTGGTACTCCCGTCTGCTCTACCGGCTGGCCGGGGGCTTGCTGGGCCATGAGACCCTGCAGGTGTAGGGGTCCCTGCCCCCCCAGTTACCACGTGGCAGGTGATGCCGCACACTGGAAGCAGGGGGCTCCAGCCTTGGGCACCCCTCGGACCCGGGGAGGAGGGACAGGGGCACCCGCAGTGCTGTGGGAAGGCTGAGGGTCAGCACTGCCCTGGGGAACGGGGTGGTGGGGATGGGGTGGAGTATCACGGGGTGGCCCAGGGACCTGGCTCAGCCCTGTCCTGTGTCCTAGACCCCCCCACGGCTGGGTCCCCATGCCCAGACCCCCACATGTTCTCCTGGTATTTATTGCTTTATTAACCACTGCGCTGGGGCCGGGGTCGGTGCCTGTCAAGCCACAGCCAGGCACCACCAGACCCTGCCCTGGGACCAAATCCAGCTGGGGGCATGTCAAAAACTCCCCAACACTGAGCACTTGGCAGCCGTTCCTGCCCGTCCCCCTGCTCTGGGTCTGTCCCTGTCACCCACAGTGTCCCTGTCCCTGCACCACAGGGCGGCTGGACGGGGTTTCTGCCATGGGCACCGGGTGTCTGCCATGGGCACAGGCAACCCGTGCCAGGTCCAACTCTAACCATGCTAACTGCTAACCCACCCTGCTTGAGAGTTTTATTTTTCTATTTATAAATGGTAATATAAATGTCCCCCATGCCTGCCTGCCCCAGCAGCGGGGCTCACCCCATGGGGCAGGGGGCAGCCTGCTTTTAACCACTTCAGTTTAAAAAACAAAAGAAATACTACTATTTAATTGTTTGGGAAAATAAAGGAAGTCTATGGCCCAACTGGAGCTGTGGCTGGAACTGGGGGATATGTGAGGCTGGGCTGGGGAGTCTGGAGGGGCTGGAATTGACCATCCCAAGGGAGCTGGGGGAACCTGGGGCTGGGCATCCTGAGGGGCTGGAGTATCCCTGAGTCTGGGGGTCAGGCATCCCAAGCAGCTGGGGTATCCAGCTGGGGTATCTTGGAACTGGGTAGGGCATTGCAGGGGGCGGGAGTATCCCTGGGGGTTTGACACCCTGGGGCTCTGGGAGTCCCTGGTGCTGGAGTAGGGAGCCCAGTTCCCCCTGGCCTTTCTGGCCCCCAGATGGGCAAAAAAATCACTTTCCCCTCCAAATTTCGGCCAGATGGAGACAACCTCCTGACTCAGGTTCTGGTGAGGGGAAGAGCAATGCAGGTCTCATGGGCTGGGGTATCCCTAGGGGGCTTTGGGTCCCTGGGACTGAGGCTGTGCACTGCAGGAAATTGGGGTATTCTCAGGCTGGGGGTCCCTGAGGCTTGAGTCGGGCATCGTGAGAGGCTGGGGATCCCTGGGGCAGGGGTCAAGCATCCTGAAATATCCCTGGGGCTCTGAGGGTCCTAGTGCTGCGGTAGGCCGCGATGGGCATCTCGGGGAGTAGGAGTGTTTCGGTAGGTGTGTGTGCTGCCGAGTGTCTCCGGGCCTGGACAGGTTGGAGAGGGTGAGGGGGGCAGGACCAGGACACTCCCCCCACCCACCCATTCCCGCTCAGATGCGCGACCACCACGTGGCCACGGCCCTTCCCTCCGTTTCATGAATGGAGAGCCTCTCCGGCCAAGGCGCCTGCGCGGCCGCTGAGCCCCGCCCCCTCCGCCCGGCGCAGCCAATGGGAGCGGGCGGGCGGTGTTGTGGTCACGTGCGGCCGCTGGTGTAGTGGCGGCGGCCCCGCCCCCGGCACGGCGGGAGGTTTATTGCGCCGTTTGCCGCGCCCGCCCGCGCCGCTCCGCGGGCCGTGCCGCCGGTCCGGCACCGCAAAGTTCTCATCCTCGGCTACCGCGCCGTGGGTCAATGTGGGGGGACTCGGCCTGGGGGTGTCCTGCCCTCCGGAGAGGGGTGCTGCCCTCTGGGGAGGGCGGCCCTGCCCTTCGGGGGTCCCTGCCCGGGGGGTGCGTGGGAGCGGGGCTGCTCCACTGGGGATTACCGGGGACGGCGGGTACCGGGGACTCACTCAGTACGGTGAGTCGCCACCCCAAGTGGGGTTTGGGGTCGTGTTCAGCCTGGGCAGCCTCCCCGGGACCCCGTGTGGGTCCGGGGCCGTGTCCCCTGAAGCCCCGCCTGGGAAGGGGTTCCCGTCTCTCCGCACGGCTCCGTCCCCTGCCCCGCGGCGATGCCGGGACCACCCAGCCTTGTTGTTTCCCCCTACCCAGGTTAAACCTCCATGGCCCACCAATTCATGGAGGGAAAGTTCGTGGAGTGCTACGAGCCCACAGTAGAGAGCAGTAAGTCCCGGGAGGGATGGGAGGGTGGTTGCGTGGGGGGCTGCCTACCTGGGGCCCCAGGTGATGAGGACAGACGTGTCCTTGCTTCTGTGGGGGGTGAGTTGTCCCCCAAAACTTTGTGCTGGGGGCTGAGGTGCCCCTGGAATGAGGTGGAAGTGGGTCTGAGCCTTGAGGGGAGGATTTGGGGGTCCCAGGCTGTCCCCCTGACCTGGTACCACCCTTGCAACTTACAGCAAGGTGGTGGGCAAGGATGAGTTCCAGCTGCAGCTGATGGACACGGCCAGGCAGGTAATGGGGGGGTCTGGGGGTGTTGTGGGGCTGCTGGACTTCAGCCACCCCTGTCACTGGTTTTGTCCCCGCTTCCCCTCAGGATGAGTACACCATCCTGCCACACTCCTTCATCATCGGCAGCCACAGCTACGTCCTGGTCTACTCGGTGACATCCCTGCAGAGGTGAGGAGCCATGAAACTCAGGGATGAGTCACCTGGGATAGGGGGAACCCCTCAGGGAGAAGAAGTGCCTGGATGTCCCCTTGTTCCCACAGCTTCCAGGTGGTCAAGACCCTCCACAACAAGCTGTATGAGAGGTGGAGGAAGACACGATAGGTGCTGTCCCTCCTGGGGAGGGGTCCCAGGGTGGTCTGGGCCCCGATCCTCCCTGTGCTGGCAGCATGCCCGTAGTGCTGATGGGGAACAAGGCAGACCTGACCCTGCACAGATGAGAGGGTTCTGGGCGTCTCACATATGTGTGTGTGTCACAGAGGCACATCCTACCTGTCCCCTGCTGCTCTGTGTTCTCAGCTGAGGAGTGAGGGCAGATGAAGGGAGGAAGCTGGCAGAGTCCTGGAGGGCCGTTTTCCTCGTGTCCTCAGCCAAGGAGAGCCAGGTCTGGGGGACAGAGCCCACCTGGGGTTGGGAACAGGCTTCCCAATGTCCTGGCACTGATGTCCCCCTGTCCTCAGGTGACCATGGGGATCTTCATGAAGTTCATTGAGAAGATCAACCGGGTGGACAATTCCTATGGCAGATCCACCAGCTGCCGCCTGATGTGATCCCTGGGATGCGGCAGGACCCCCGGATGCACCAGACCTTTCCCCAGGACCCTCACCCAGACCATGGCAGTGGCTTTGGGGAAGCCCCATGGTCCTGCTGTGGTTCGGAACCCCTCACTTTGCACAGTCTGTGGGGCTCACAGGGGGTTCTGTCCCAGCCAGGAGGCCCCCAGCTCATCACTGCTGTCCCCCACATGCTCAAGGACAGGTCTGGGCCGTTCCTGCTGTGGCAGCCAGGGCTGAATGCCGGTGTTGTTCCCAGCGTGGGGCCGCAGTCCGGCTGGGCTGGACCCGTGGGAGTCAGGGCTGAAACAATTAAACGTTGTTTTGTCTGTAAACCCCTGGACTGGGGGGGCTGTTCCTTGCTGGGGGGGAGGCAGCATGTGAGGCCCCCTCCAACACCCCAGCACGGGGGTCCCTCCAACCCTGGATGTGCTGTGGGGCTGAGCACCCCAAGGGCCTTGCTGGGACCTTTGGGGGGTTCTTCAGCCCTGTCCCCCCATTTCTCTCCCTAAGAATGTCGGGGGGGGGGCGGGGAGGCCTCTGGCAGGAGTTCCCCTTGTGGCTTATCTACACCCAGTCGGGCTAATTATTGCTAATTACCCAATTATAGTGGTAAAGAGTAGCAGGAGCTACTGGGGGGTGTGAAGTGGGCTATTGGGGTGCTGGGGCCAGGATAGTGCAGCTCAAGGGGGCTGCATCCCCTCAATAGCCCTCCCAGATCTCTGAGTCTGGGGGTTTGGGCTCCTGGGGGCCCTGGGTCTGACCCCTCTACTCCTCCCCGGGGCTAGGGGCTCCCGGGGGGGTTCAGGGTCCGAGGGGGCTGATGTAGCCCCACACGGGGGGTATCGGCCTCATGTGCTACTTAGGGTCTGGGGTCCAAGGAGTCGAGGGGTGTGCGTGGGGCTCGCGGTGGGGAGTAGGACCGGCTGCTCCGGGGATACCGGAACCGGGCGCGCGTGGTGCAGGATCGTGGCTCAGCAGCAGCACGCGGTGGCCGTGAGCGGGGACTTAGGACCGGGCTCGGCGGCTGCTACCGCGGACCCCAGGACGGGGCATGGCGGCTGCTACCGGGGATTCCAGGACCGATACAGCGGCTACTCCGGGGACACCCGCACCAGACACACCCACAGCAGCTGTTCCGGATACACCGGGACCGGTCCCGGCGGCTGCTACGGGAAATCCTGGGACTGGACACAGCGGCTGATAACGGAGACACCGGTCGGGGCACCGTGGGCGGTCCCGCTCCCGCCGGCTGCTCGGCGGATCCCATCCCGGAGCTCACCCTCCCTTCCTCTAACCCCATGGCCATCGCAGTCCCGGAAGGCTCCCTCTGTCCACCCTCGGAGCCGCCCCGGTGCCGGTCCCGGGAGGGGGCGGAGCCTCGCGCCGCCAGCCCCGCCCCCTCGGTGCCCACGTGCGCTCCCGCCCCGGCGCCGCCGGGGTTAAGCGCGGCGGAGGGATCTCCCTCCCGCCCCGCCCGGCAGCGTGCGCTGCGGCCGCGCGCGCGCCGTCACACCCCCCG
>WAAE01005378.1:147700-182585 GCA_013400495.1 Nicator chloris | reverse complement strand
AGCCCCGCCGAGGGGCCCGCGCGGGCGGGACGGGCCCCGGCGGCCCCGGAAGGAGCGGCCCCGCGGTCGTGCGGGCTCGGGCCGCGCCGCCTCCGCCGTGCCGCCGCTCCCGGTAAGGCCTGACCGGGGCCGGGCCCAGAGCGCGGCTCCCACGCCTTTGTGTCCGGTACCGGTGGGGCCCGGGCGGCTGCAGCGCAGGTACGGCCGGGCCCGTCGCTCGGGGCCCGGTGCCGGTGCCAGCGTAGGCCGCGGTGGGCCGGGGACCGGGGCCTGGCCGGCTCGACCCCCCGGTTGCACCGGGGAGCGGGGGAAGCGTGGCCCAGGCGCAGCGGGGAGGGTGTGTGTGGGGAGGGTGTCCTCGCGTGGTGGTTCGGCCCACCCGGGGGCGCGGGCCGGGCCTCCCGCCGGCCCCGGAGCCTTTACCGGGAGGGCCCGAATCCCCCCGGCCCCGGAGCCTTTCCGGGGAGGGCCCGAATATCCCCGGGTCTACCGGGACCTGGGGCGGGGGGGTGCTGGCTGGGACACGACGCTCCTACCCCGCGGCCGGGACCCCGCCTGGGTCTCCCTCCACCCGCCCTGCGCCGTCTCGGGTTTTTGGGGGGTTGGCGCTGCCCCAGCGCGTTTCCCTCGCCCTGGTGCCCTGGACTCTGCCTTGGGGCCCCCTCCGTGCCCGCGGGTCCTCTCCAGATCTCCCCCCTCACCCCCTGTGTGGCTTGTGGTCAGGTTCGGGGTCCCCTTCAGTGCCCCCGCGGTGCCGGAGCCCTCTCGGGTTTTTGGGGTGCACGTGAGGCAGCGTTGGGAGGGGGTGGCTGCAGATCGGTACATGCCCCCCCTCGGTTTGTGCGTCGTGTTTTGGGGTGAGTCTTCCCCCCCATACCGATCCTGGGCCCCCCTGTGCAGGATTGGTGCTGGGCCTGAGGAAATAGAGGCATAGGCAGGTGCTGGTAGTGGGGACGCTGTTTTCTGCTCCATCCCAAACTCCTCCCGAAGATCCCCCACGTGGGAGGCACTGGGGGGATCCCAGTTTCGCTGTGAGCAGTGGGTGTGCTCCTGGGACGTTCCTGAGGGCTCCTCAGGGGTCTTGGTGACTCCCTGGTGTGTTGGCGTGTGGTAGAGTCAGGGTCACTGATCCCCCTTCCCCCAGAGTTTAATCGAGGTCACTTGGGGGTTTGGTTGCCCCAGATATGTTAAGGTGTTGGTGCCTGGACTTGGGGAGGACCTGGGGGGCAGAGGGTGATGGGTGAGGCCAGGGGGTCTCCTGGACCCCCGGGAAGCAGGAAGCTACCCCCTGCTCCTGGGGGACATTCCCAGTCCCCGAGTCTACAAATTGCCTTGGGGAGAGCAATGGGAAGATGCTGCCCTGTCCCTTGGGTAGAGGTTCATGGGGGGCTGCAAGGGTGCTGGGGAAGGTGTCATCATCCCTGGTGCTGACAGATGTCCCCCCTACAGCTGTGGCCCCCCAGGAACGCCGGAGGCAGGATGGACGAACAGAAGGTGCCCAGCGAGGAGAAGGATGCAGCCGCACCAGGTGAGCTAGGGCAGGACTTTGGGGACCTGTCCCTGTTTCCCTCTGGTGTGACACCCCCTTCTCCCCACAGCTGATGGGGTCATGGCCTCGGAGGAGATGGCCAGCGCCGAGGAGGACCCCCTGAAACCCCCCGAAGGAGCCTCTGCAGGGCCAGAGCCAGAGAGCACGGGCATGCAGGGACCTCCCGAGGCTGGCAGGTGAGGGTGGGAGGACTCAGGGGTGGCGTGGAGCTATTGAGGGAGTCCTAAATATCCCTGACACCCCCCATTGCCCTCTCACAGCCCGCTGGGCCGCCGCTGTGCCCTCTGCAACTGTGGGGACTGGAGCCTACACGGGCAGCGGGAGCTGCAGCGCTTCGAGCCAGTGCCCGACTGGCCCGAGCGGCTGGTGGACCACGAACCCCCTGATGGGCCTGGCCAGCCTCCCCCAGGGCCCAACCAGCTCCCCCCAGAGCCCGAGCTGGCAGGTGACGGCCTGGCACAGATTGGCTTCTCCGAGGGGGTGACCCCAGCGCAGCTCTTCGAGCCGACAGGTGAGTGTGGTCACAGCACGGAGGTCCCCATCCTGCCACCTGGGTGTCCCCAAGCTGTGCCTGACGCCTCTTCCCCACAGGGCACTGCTGGGTGCACCACTGGTGTGCGGCCTGGGCGGCTGGTGCAGGGCCAGAGGTGGCTGGTGTGGCCAGAGCTGTTTTCTCAGGGATCTCACAGGTGAGCACGTCCTGAGGGGTCTGGGGGGATGGCAGAGGCTCGGTTTGACTCTCCTGCACAGCAGCCCTGACACCCCGGACTCCTCTGCCCTCAGAAATGTGAATGCTGCGGGCGGGCGGGGGCCACCATCCCGTGCCGGGCAGCCGCCGGCTGCTCCCGCCTCTACCACTTCCCCTGTGCCGCCGCCAGCGGCTGCTTCCAGTCCATGAAGACCCTGCGGCTGCTCTGCCCCGAGCACGTGGCTGAGGCCGTGGACATGGGTGCGTGGGGCTGGGGACACCACCCTTGGGTGCTGGGACCCTCCTGCCCTGGCAAGGGGTCCCAGCAGGGTAGAACCCCACGAGTAGGCAGCCCTGACCCCTTTCTCTTGTGGCTGACAGAGGACGCGCGGTGCTCGGTGTGCAATGGGCCGGGCGACCTGCGGGACCTGGTGTTCTGCACCAGCTGCGGGCAGCACTTCCACGGGGCCTGCCTGGACATCTCCCTGACGCCTCGCAAGCGCTCGGGCTGGCAGTGCCCCGAGTGCAAAGTGTGCCAAACCTGCAGGTGAGCCCCCAGCCCCACGCTGGGGAGCGGGATATGCACCCAAGGAAAGGTCCCAGCCCTCACTTGCTCCTGTGCCCCACAGGCAGCCCGGCCGGGACTCTGTGATGCTGGTGTGCGAGGCATGTGACAAGGGCTACCACACCTCCTGCATGGAGCCAGCCACCCAGGGCTTCCCCACCGGCTCCTGGAAGTGCAAGGTATGTCCTGCTCTTGCTCGGGGGTACAGGGTGCCAGCCCCCTACTTGCACCCCTTGACACATCTCTGCTTCCCCTCCAGAACTGCTGGGTCTGCTCAGACTGCGGCCAGCATCCCGTGGGGCTTGACTCCAGCTGCCCCTTGTCCCCGGGGTCTGCAGTGTGCAGGGACTGCCAGCGGCGCCGTGCCACGGCCGATGTCCCCACGGCGCCAGAACACTCACCACAGCCCAACCCACCTGCCCAGATGTGAGTGGGGATGGGGTTGCTGGTTTAGAGGGGACGTCAGGCCCTTTGTGGGTGGGGGAATGTGTCCCACAGCCCTGGGGACGGGGTGGCCTGAGCGCTGTCCCCTCACCCAGGTTCCCCCATCCCAGGTCAGAATCCCCTGTCCCCAGTGAGCCGATGGATGCGCCTGTGCCCCCGCCTGAGCTGGAGCCTGTGGGGGGTGATGAGGAGACGCAGCCCCTCGTGGACCCCAACGAGGCACCCCCAGACCCCAAAGAGGCACCCTCAGACCCCAAGGAGGCTCCCCCAGGCAATGCCGAGTCTCCTCCTTGCGAGCTGGCCTCTGTGGAGGTGCCCTCCAGTGAGGAACCCCCTGAAGAACTCCCCTCTGATGAACTGCCCCTTGATCAGCCGCCCCCTGAAACGCAGCTCTCTGACATTCAGCCTCCTGATGTGCAGCCCCCTGAGGAGCCCCTTCCTCTCATGCTGCCCCCCGAAGAACCTCCCTCTGAGGAACTGCCCCTCGAGACACCATCCCTTGCTGAGCTGCCCTCTGACAGGCCCTCCCCTGAGGAGTTGCCCCCCAGTGAACCACCCCATCATGAGCCGCCCTTCGACATCCCTCCCCTTGCTGAGCTGCCCCCTGAGAAACCAGCATTTGAAAAGTCACCCCCCCATGAGTTGCCCCCTGAAGTACTGCCCATTGACAAATCACCGCCTGAGGAGCTGTCCCCCAACGGGTCGCCCCCCAAACCTCCCCTTGATGAGCCGCCCCTTGATGAGCACCCCCTCGATGAGCTGCCCCTCAACAAGCCGCCCCTCGATGAGCCGCCCCTTGATGAGCTGCCCCTCGATGAGCTGCCCCCCAAGGAGCTGCCCCCCAATGAGCTGCCCCTCGAGGAGCTGCCCCCCGATGAGCTGCCCCCCAGTGAACCACTCCCCAATGAGCTGCTCCCCAAGGAACCTCCTCCCGAAGCGCTGCCCCCCGAGAAGCTGAGCCCTGAAGAGCCCCCTCTTGTTGAGTTACCCCCTGAAGAGCCGGTCCCCAGTGAGCTGCCCCCTGAGGAGGACCTGAAACCACCAGGTAATCTGGGGACTCTTCACTGTCCTCTTTCCCGTTTTGTTGTCTCCAGTGCGTGTGGGGGTCCTGCACCAGGGGCTTCTCCCAGCACTGGCTTTGCCTGATCCGTATAATCCTCTTCTTTTTGTGTGCTGGTGCCCTATTTTGCAGTACATGGGGAGCTAGGGGTGGGTCCTGCCTCTCAATCCCAGGCTGGGTGGCACAGGGGAATAGAGGGGACCCTCATACTGCCTCACCTCATCCCATCCCCCTAGGTCTCCTCCCCGAGGTGACAGTGGCAGAGGAAGCACCAGCCCTGGCTCCAGAGGTGCTTCCTGAGGAGGAGATGGAGCTGGAGCCAGAGCCGTTGCTGCCTCCTGAGATGACACCACCACCCTCAGCTCCCCCAGGTGGGTCTGGGGAAACACCAGGGTTGGCTTTGGGAGGGGTGGGTGTCTCCGAGTGGGCTGTGATATCACTCTTCCCCCCTCTCTACCCCCAGCTCTCCGTGCCATCTCACCTGCACGGACCCCAGCCCCCTCCCCTGATACCAAGGAGGACGAGGTGCTCGAGCCCCCCACCCCAGCTCTGCCTGAGCCCCCTGGCAGCCCTGGCACCGCCATGGACACCGATCCCCCTGGCTCCCCACCGCCACCCCTGGGCTCTCCTGCTGTCACCCTGGCCCCCACTGAGCCACCCGAGGATGAGGAGATGGAGATGGCTGGTGGTGAGGGGGAGTCCCCAGCCAGCCCCCCTGGAGATGCCCCCCACGGCAGCCCAGCCCCTGAGCTGGGGCCCTTCCCAGGCCTGCCTGAGGAGGAGGAAGAGGAGGAAGAAGAGGCACCGAGGCTGGAGAGGGAGGGCACCAGTGGAAGCTCCCCACAACTCAGCGAGGAGGATGTGCTGGAAGAAGGCCGGGCTGGGGGCGACCCTGAAGTCAAGGGGTCCCCTTCGGGGTCCCCCCTGCTCCTGGAACCGGAGGAGCTGGGTCCTGAGACCCCAATGGAGGTGTGCACTACCGGCGAGAAGCTGCTGGGGCACGGGGATGAGGTGTGCCCCGAGCCGCCCGCGCTGCGCCCACGGCCCGACATCCTCAACGAGATCTCCAATCTGAGCCAGGGGGACACGAGCAGCAGCTTCCCTGGCTCGGAGCCACTGCTGGGGTCCCCGGACCCTGAGGGCGGGGGATCGCTGTCCCCTGAGCTGGGCCCGGCCTCGGCTGACGCCAGCCTGCAGAAGGAGGATGCTGGGTCGCTGCCTCTGGGTGCTGAGACTGATGACTCGCTGCTCTTTGAGCCAGCAGCCAAGGGTGACGGGGACAAGAGCCGGCGCCGCAGCTCCCCGGGGCGCTCCCGCGTCAAGCAGGTATGGGGGGACCCTGCTCAACCCAATTTTGGGGGGACTCCTCACCCTGAGCACCCTGCTGGGGCCATGTGCCCTCCCCTGGGCTGCCCCTGCACCGAGTAGATGAGGGCTGAGCGCTTGATGGGGGCAGTGCCCCTCTGCTGCCCTGGCATGGGGGTCCCGCTGGGCCCCCTGGTGCTGTAACTCCCCTCTCCCCTTGGCCACAGGGTCGCAGCAGCAGCTTCCCCGGGCGGAGACGCCCCCGAGGTGGGTCCCACGGGGGCCGAGGCCGGGGACGAGCGCGCCTGAAGTCGACCACCTCGTCTGTTGACACCTTAGCAGTAAGGCTGGGCTGGGGCAGAGGTGGGGTCCAGAGAACCCTTGAGCTGTTAGGCTGAGAGCTGACAGTCTCCCCCATCCCCTTCCCCATCATCCTTCCCTTGGAAAGACTTAAGAGCCCTTGGTGAGGGGTGGATTGGGGTCTCTTGGGAGATGGAACTGCCTGGGCTTTCGCTGAGTCTGGGGGCTTCACCACAAAAGCATAGGGCAGGTATGAAGCTTCCCCGTGGGAAGGGGTTCTGCTGCCCCTGTGTCTTCCTGGTGCCCTGCAGACTGCACAGAGGGGATGTCCTCAGTGCTGAGCCTCCTGCTCTGTCCTCAGCTCGCTGACGTGGAGAGCTCGCCCAGCAAGGAGGAGGACGAGGACGATGACGACACAATGCAGAACACGGTTGTCCTCTTCTCCAACACTGACAAGTTTGTGCTCATGCAGGTAATCAGGGCATGACAGGGTGGACGGGGTGGAATAGACTCTGTCCCTCCTCTGCCAGCCGCTGTCTCCTCACTCGTGACCTCTCCCCCCCAGGACATGTGCGTGGTGTGCGGCAGCTTCGGGCGTGGGGCTGAGGGACACCTCCTTGCCTGCTCCCAGTGCTCTCAGTGCTACCACCCTTACTGCGTCAACAGCAAGGTGAGGAGGGGGCCCACGACCCCTGGACTGTGCTGTGCCCCCCAGGGACACACACGAGGTCATGCCCGGCATGTCTCTGTGTTGAGTTGTGCCCTGGTGCGTCCATGCCAAGCCCTGGCGTGTCCCCCACAGCCACACGGAGCCTGGAGGCCCCCGTGGCCATGCCCAGGGCTCACATGGCTGCCCTCCCATGTCCCCAGATCACCAAGGTGATGCTGCTGAAGGGCTGGCGCTGCGTGGAGTGCATCGTGTGCGAGGTGTGCGGCAAAGCCTCCGACCCCTCGCGCCTGCTGCTCTGCGACGACTGCGACATCAGCTACCACACCTACTGCCTGGACCCGCCGCTGCAGACCGTGCCCAAGGGTGGCTGGAAGTGCAAGTGGTGCGTGGGGGACACAAGGGGAGCCACGGGAGGAGCTCGGTGCTGGCGCTGACCCCTCGGGTCCCCCTCTGCAGGTGCGTGTGCTGTGTGCAGTGTGGGGCTGCATCCCCTGGCTTCCACTGCGAGTGGCAGAACAACTACACCCACTGCGCGCCCTGCGCCAGCCTCGTCGTCTGCCCGTTCTGCCGCGAGAAGTACGTGGAGGACGACCTGCTCATCCAGTGCCGGCACTGCGATCGGTGAGCACCGCGCCCTGGGCTTGAGGGGCTCAAATTTGGGGTCCTCCAGGGAAGGCTGTGGTGTCTGATAGGTCCCCTACACTGCCCACAGGTGGCTGCACGCTGCGTGTGACAGCCTCTTCACTGAGGAGGAGGTGGAGCAGGCTGCGGATGAAGGCTTTGACTGCAGCGCCTGCCAGCCTTACGTGGTCAAACCTGGTGAGCTTACAGGGCAGAGGAAACTCTGGGGGACCTAGGGGGCATTTGAGTGGTGTGGGGACTCACCTGCCCCTCTGCTTTGCCAGCACCCGCGCCTTCCGCAGAGATGATCAAAGCCAAGGATCCAGGTATGTGCGGGGCCATGCCAGGGCCATGGGGTTCCCAGGGCTGTGCCCTCTTCTGGCCATGCACCCAGTGCTGGCATCTGTTCCCATTGCTGGTGTTTGTCTCCTCAGAGCCCCAGTATTTCCGCTTCGAGGGTGTGTGGCTGACGGAGACGGGGATGGCCGTGCTGCGCAACCTGACCCTGTCACCCCTGCACAAGCGGCGGCAGCGCAAGGGCCGCCCGGGCACCCTCAATGGGGATGGGGGGCTGGAGGGGGGTGACCCCCTGGGCCCTGAGGACAAGAAGGATGGTGACCTGGACACCGATGAGCTGCTCAAAGCCGAGGGTGGGTGTTCCTGGCGGGAGAGCTGGGGGGTTGCAGTGTGGGGGTGTCAGGGGGCCCCACTAACGTGCACTCCCCCCAGCAGTGGGTGTGGAGCACATGGAGTGTGAGATCAAGCTCGAGGCTCCAGCCAGCCCTGACCGTGATGTTGGAGCTGATGGGGACTCGGGGAAGGGGCTAGAGGATCCTGAGGAGTGCAAGAAGAGGAAGCGCAAACCGTACCGGCCTGGTGAGTGTCCCATGGGCCCTGAACCCTTCCAGGCTCTTCTGTGACCCCTCATGCCCCACTGTGATCCCCCCTCCTTCTCTGTCCCCCCAGGCATTGGTGGGTTCATGGTGCGGCAGCGCAAGTCCCACACGCGGCTCAAGAAGGTCTCAGCGGTGCTGCCGGACGTGGGGCGTGAGGGGCTGAGCACCGAGGGACACCCTGAGGATGGTAGGGCCCAGTGGCACCCCTTCCCTCCTTTTCCCCTCTTCCCCCCGTGCCTCGTTCTCCCCTTCTGTCCCTCCTTCTCTCCTTCCTTCCTCCCTTTCTCCCTTTCTGCCTTCCTTCCTTCCTCCCTTCCTCCCTCCCCTCCTTCCCTCCCTTCCCTCCTTTTTTCATTTTCCTTCTCAGCACCATTCTCCTTCTTCATTTCCTGTTCCCCTCTCGCTCCTGGGGATGTGGAGGAGCCCTCAGGTTGCATCCCACAAGGCTGTGCTGGTGGCACAGGAACAGCCCCAGACCCTTTTTGGGGGGTGGGTGTTCATTCCTGGGGGGCTGTTGCAGGGACTCCAGGTGATGTCCCTGCCGAGGCTGGCCTGGATCCAGTCTCAGGAGAGGGGGATGAGAAGAAAAAGCGCCGGGGACGGAAGAAGAGCAAGCTGGAGGACATGTTCCCCCCGTACCTGCAGGTAGGATGGATGAGGGGTGCTGGAAGTGGATGGGGGGATGGATGGGGAGGACCCCCCGATGCTGACCGAATCCTCCCATTTCAGGAGGCGTTTTTTGGGAAGGCACTGATGGACCTGAGCCGAAAGGCGCTGCTGGCAGCAGGCGGGGTGGGGGACGGGGCTGCCCGCCCCTCCTTGGGCCAGGGTGCCCCAAGGCCCAAGGGGGACCCCAGCCTCACTGGGGCACTGCACGGGGGCACCCCAGACAGGAGGGAGACCCCCACCCACCCCCGAGGTGAGTGTGGCCAGGAGTGGGTCTGCAATCCAAACCATGGCTGTTGTCCAGGAGGGGGGTTATGGGGGTTAGTGGGGATTTGTTGTGAGTCCCTTATCTTTGGAGGTCC
This sequence comes from Nicator chloris, assembly GCA_013400495.1. NCBI lineage: Eukaryota > Metazoa > Chordata > Aves > Passeriformes > Pycnonotidae > Nicator > Nicator chloris. The sequence goes on along the minus strand of WAAE01005378.1, from coordinate 173,459 downwards.
CTGGACTTGATTGGGAGATCCCTGGGCTTGTTGGGGGTTGTCCCTGGGGTTGTTGTGGGTCTCTGGGTTTGTTGAAAGTTGTTGGGGTTCCCGGGATGGCTGAGGGGCTGTTTAGGGTGGAGTTGTGGGGGTTTTGGGAGGGTATTGGAGGTTGCTGGGGTTGTTGGGGCACCCTCATTGTGAGCAGCTGCTGTGGACACTGAGGCTCGTTGGAAAATGCCGACGACTGTGGGGGGCTGCCATCGCCGTTGAGGCATGTAGGAGGACTCTGGGGGCTGGGGAGTCCTGACCGTGCTCACTGAATCCTGGGGCACCCTGCAGGGGATGACAGCACTGACGGCAGCGCCGCCGCTCCCGATGACGATGGCAAGGACGACGCGAAGGCCGAGGACCTGGGTGAGGCGCGGGGACCCTCAACAGCCGAGTCCTCCACGGGGCATAGGGCGCCCACAACCATCGAGACGGAACTCTATGGTTGAGAGGTCCCGGCCCGAGCTCTATGGTTCCCCACCCCGGCAATCCCATGATGCCGGTGACCATAGAGTGGCGCCTAGAGCGCCCCCGCGTGGCGCGGCGTGGCTGGAGGACCGAGGGACTCCTGCCCCTTCTTGGGTGATGGGGACTGCCCCGTGGGGGTCCCCAGCTCTGAGCCGGGGGCCCCCAGAGGGCTGAGGGCACTTCCTGATTCTTCCTCACAGGGACCGACGAGCCGAAGGATTCCCCAGACCGTGGGGACACCGAAAAACCAGCCACCCCGGGCGAGGGAGCACTAAGCTCCGACCTGGACAAGATCCCCACGGAAGGTGAGACCATCCTGCGCCCCTTCTTCTGCCGAAGCGAGGGTGGTCCCAGCGCCATGACCCCGGGGTTCCTCCACTTCCCATCAGTGTGGTATTTGCACCCAGCTCCTGCTTTTGCCCCTGCAGAGCTGCCCAAGATGGAGAGCAAAGATGTGCAGCAGCTCTTCAAGGACGTGCTGGGCTCGGCAGAGCGCGGGGAGCAGCCCCTCAACTGTGTGGCCGCAGGGATGGAGGCCGGGCAGGACCCCAGCCGAGCACAGCGGCCATTCCTGCAAGGAGACCTCCAGCTCTCGGGGCAGGGTGAGTGGAACTGGCAGAGCCCTCATCATCCAGGAGGTCCCTGGCAAGTGTGATGAAGGTCAGGGCTCGTTGCCAGCTCCAGGAAAGCCAAACTCGTGGGGCTGACCTGCTTGGAGAGTAGTGGTGCCTGTGGTATCTGAGAGGCCAGGCTCCTGGGTATTCCCTGGAGCTCCGGGGTTGAACATGAGAAGCATTTTGGGCTTTGTGCTGTCTAGGGGTTGTTTGGACCCCCAGGGCAGGTGCAGGCTTGTGCCCCAGCTTTGCTTTCCGTGCAGCCCATCTCCTTTCCCTCACAGGGAGCGTTTCCCTGGGCTCACTCTCCGGATCCGTCTCCTTGGACTCATACTCGGGGGTCTGCCAGTCCCCATTCCTTGATAACAGGTACTTAGAGGAGCTGGGGGTCCCCTCCTTGGATGAATTGAACTGCAGGATGTCATGGGACCCACTCTTCCCTGACAACCTGACGATCTGTGACACTCCTCTCCACTCAGGGAGCGGAGTGGCTTCTTCAGCCCAGACCACTGCGAGCCCGAAAGCCCCTGGGCCAGCAGCTCGGCTGCCACCACCCCCTCGACCCCCACGACGCCCACGACGGAGGGCGAGGGTGACGGGCTGTCCTACAACCAGCGCAGTTTGCAGCGCTGGGAGAAGGACGAGGAGCTGGGTGAGCTCTCCACCATCTCCCCCGTCCTCTACGCCAACATGAACTTCCCCAACCTCAAGCAGGATTATCCAGGTAGGGCTCTAGGGGGGCTGCAGCCACCCCGTTGGGGTGAGGGTTGGGGGTATGGGTGGAAGGTGACCCCCCTGGTCACTTTTTTGAGGGGAGATCCTGACTGTTCTGGCACTGAAGTGTTCTCCACAGTGGGCAGGCGGGGTCTCAGCTCTGTCTCCTGGGCATAGGGCTGTCCTTTCACATAAGGGGGGAACATTGACCCACCAAGGATATGAGTGGGCTCATCAGGTCTGGGCTAATGTTGTTTTTCTCCCCTTTATCTGCTCGTACTGGACTCCCAGACTGGTCGAGCCGCTGCAAACAGATCATGAAGCTCTGGAGGAAAGTCCCTGCCACGGACAAAGCCCCGTATTTGGTGAGTGCTGGGAGGTCAGTGGGATGGGGGGCCGGGGCACCGGGGGCTGCAAGTCAGCTGGCTTCGTGTCTTTGTTAGCAAAAGGCCAAAGATAACCGGGCGGCTCATCGCATCAACAAGGTGCAGAAGGTACGTGAGGCGTGGGGAGGTGCCCGGTGGCCCCGGCCCAGCCCTGGGGGACATGGTGTGCCCACCGCCAGCCCGTGCCCAACCCACGGGGAAGGCAGGAGGGCTCCCGCAGTGCTGACGGCCTGGCTCTCTCTGCAGCAGGCCGAGAGCCAGATCAACAAGCAGACCAAAGGGGAGGGACTGCGCAAGCCTGAGAGGCCCTCGCTGCACCTGCGGATCCCCGTGCCGCCAGGGGCACAGCCCGTCTACATCAGCAGCCCCCCTGCCACCGGCGAGGGCTTCCTGAAGCCCCCAGCGGGTGCCGGAGGGGGACCGGAGTCTCCCAGCGAGCTCTTCCTCAAGCTCCCGCCCCAGTCCCCTGCCCAAGTGCCTTCGCACGATCCCTACGGCGCGGCCCCTGCCTACACGCTGGAGCCGCGCTTCCCCTCGCCCCTGGGCCAGAGCCCCACGTCGGGTGCTGCCTTCCAGTCCTTCCCTGGCCAGCCTCAGCCCCTCACAGCCCCCCGTGCTCCCCCCGATTTCCACCCCACCCCACCTGGCACCCCCCGGCACCAACCTGGCACCCCTGACACCTTCTTGAAGCCCCGGTGCCCCTCCTTGGACAACCTCTCGGTGCCAGGGAGTCCTGGGGCAAGACCCCCTGAGGCCCTGCTCTCTCCCCTGCCTTTTGGGGAGCAGAAGAAGGGTCTGGAGGTGAAAAAGGAGGATGGGGGAAGCCTGGGGGTCTGCTCACCCGGCTACACTTCTGCCATGGGCTATGGGGACTCCCCAGGTGGCCCCCACCTCTCGGCTGCGGAGCTGAAGGCGGCTGACGTCTTCAAAGCCCCCATGACCCCACGGGTCTCTCAGGTAGAGCCGCAGAGCCCAGGGCTGGGGCACCGGCCCCCTGACCCCCATCCCCTGGCCCCCTCGCCCCCTGGCCACCCTGATCTCTACCGTCAGTCACCCTACCTGGACCCCTACTCACAACCCCCGCTGACGCCCCGGCTGCAGCCTCCCGAGGCCTGCTGTGCCCTCCCGCCCCGCTCTCTGCCCTCTGAACCCTTCTCCCGCATCCCCGCCAGCCCTCAGTCCCAATCCAGCTCTCAGTCCCCTCTGACCCCCCGCCCTCTCTCCAATGAAGCCTTCTGCCAGTCCCCTGTCACCCCTCGCTTCCAATCCCCGGATCCCTACTCCCAGCCGCCCTCCCGGCCGCAGTCCCGGGACCCCTTCACCCCCCTGCACAAGCCCCCCCGTCCACAGGTGCCGGAGCCGGGGTTCAAGTCGGTGGGAGCGGCTGGCGGAGGTTTTGGGGGCACCCCGGCAGGTGACCCCCACACCAAGGCACAGGCCGGGCCACAGCCACCCTTTGCCCGCTCGCCTGGTGCCAGCGTATTCCCAGGGAGCCAGCCCCCCATGCGCTTCACCTTCCCCCCGGCCGTCTCGGAGCCGCTCAAGGGCTCCCCGTCCCACCAGCCCCATGGGATCAACAGCCATTACAGCTCTGGGAAGCCCCAGAGCTCGGCCTATGCCTCGTCCCCCAGCTTCCACCAGGCCAGCAGCCCGCTGGGCCCTGGCACTGCCACCCCTGACTCCTACAGCCTCTCACCCCTGCGGCCCCCATCGGTGCTGCCGCCACAGCCCCCAGCTCCCTCGCAGCAGCAGGACCCTTCTGGAGCCTTCCTGCCCCGCACTGCACTGGGACTGACGGCTGACAAGAGGGAGGAGGTGGCTGCGGGGCTCTCGGCACCTCCAAACCGGGACCTGGCAGAGCTACCTGGTGGCCAGGATGGGGCTCTTGGCACCATGAGCCAGTCCGAGCTGGACAAGCAGCGACAGGTGAGGTCTCTCCTGGGATCCAGGTGTATCCATTCAGGTTTGGGAGAGAATGAAAGGGGAAAACTGGGACTGTGGAGGCATTGATAGCTACTCCATATGTGGTTTATTTTGTTGGTTTTGGTCCTGTTGCCACTCTGGACCATTAACACTGAATTCTTCTCAGCGCCAGCGGCTACGGGAGCTGCTCATCCGCCAGCAGATCCAGCGGAACAGCCTTCGGCAGGAGAAGGAGAGCGCAGCTGCTGCTGCCTCCTCCTCTCCAGCTGGCTGGGCCCCTGAGGCCGGTGGGCAGAGCTTCGAGCTGAGCCGGGGCATGGCCCCATACCAACCGGCACAGGTGGGAGAGCTGGGGCACGGTGTGCAGGGGGATGTGGCTGATGGAGGGGCCCGGTGTGCATGAAGGGATGGGGCTGATGGAGGGGCCCGGTGTGCATGAAGGGATGGGGCTGATGGAGGGGCCCGGTGTGCATGAAGGGATGGGGCTGATGGAGGGGCACGGTGTGCATGAAGGGATGTGGCTGATGGAGGGGCACGGTGTGCACAGGGGGGATGTGGCTGATGGAGGGGCATGGTGTGCACAGGGGAAGATGCGGCTGATGGAGGAGTGACTGTCTTTTTTCCTTCCTTGTTCCAGGACAAGCCACTCCTCGGGACTCTGGCCACGGCGGCCGGCGCTGGGAAGCTGCCCGGCTCCGTCATGGTGCAGGCAGCGTTCGCGCAGGACGAGCGGCTCTCCCGGCCCCCGCCAGCGGCCACGCCAGCCATGCTGGACATCAGCGGGCGGTGGGTGCCCCCTGACAGGGCGATGGGCTCAGCATGCACGGGTGGGAGCCAGCAAATATCACCCTGGGAGCATGTGTACCCCCAGCTTGTGGGGATCACTCTGGAGGGAGGGGATGGCTGTGGGTTTTTGGGTGCTTGGCCCAGTCTGAGGTGGATGGGACGTAGTGGGTCAGGGCTGTACTGAGCTGGTGCCAACACCACTGTGGTGTCTTCCAGGGCGACGGTGGGCCCCCCCCAGGCCTTCTACCCCCGTGGGGTCTTCCCATCGCCATCCCCGCAGCAGCAGCAGCACCTCTGGCAGCAGCAGCAGCAACAAGCGGCCGTGGCGGCCCTGCGGCTCCCTGTCACCTCCCGCTTCGCTCCCCCGGCCACTGGGACCCCCATGGGCAGCCTCGGCACCCGCCTGCCCACCCCTGCTGAGGCTGTGCCCCCGTCACCGGCTGCCCTGGGCGCTCCCTTCATCGAGCTGCGACACAACGTGCAGAAGGGACCTGGGGGTGTCGTGGGGTCTCCCTTTGCCCCCCAGGCACCCCGGCCTCGCTTCTTCCTGCCCGGGGACGAAGGCACCCCCCAGGCCCTGTGCACTCCTGTCATGCCCATGCAGGCACTGCCATCCCAGAAGGTTCCAGCACCGCTACCGCCCGCGTCCCCGCAGGGAGCTGAGATGGGCAACAGCCACCAGCAGCCCCATGCCAAGGTGGCACCGCCGCTGCCGGCCCCCACCCTGGAGCTGCAGCAGCACATCCCCCCACGCCCACTGTCCTCCGCTGCCGCTCTCCGCCCCGAGGGTCCCAAGGATGGCCCCACTCCAGACCCTGCGCCGGCCCCAGGGAAGAGCCACCTGAGCCTGGAGGGGGGGCGGCTGCCCTGCGAGGTGCCCGTGGAGCCTGATTTGGACGACGATTTCGGCTCGCACAAGGACTTGGAAGATGATGATGATTTAGCCAACCTTAGCCTGGATCCAGATGTGGCCAAAGGGGATGATGACTTGGACAACTTGGACAGCCTGGAGACAGCAGACCCCCACCTTGATGACCTGCTGAATGGTGATGAGTTTGACCTGCTGGCCTACACTGACCCCGAGCTGGACACGGGTGACAAGAAGGACATCTTCAACGAGCACCTGCGCCTGGTCGAGTCGGCCAATGAGAAGGCTGAGCGTGAAGCCCAGCTCAAGACAGAACCGCCAGCACCCACATTAAAGCTCCCTGACCCTGGGGACAGCAAAGATGTGACCCCATCTGCAGAGGATCAGGAGGTGCCCAAGGAAGGACTGGTGTCTGGGATGGGCTTGGGACTCTCTGCCTGCCCCACGGGCACTGTGCTGGCCTCCGACCCAGCTTTCAAGGCGCAGGGTACGGAGGTGAAGGCCGGCTCGCTGCCCACTGATGTCAAGCCCAAGCTGGAGGATGGCTGCCTCAAGACCTCACCCTGCCAGTTCACCACCACTGGCCCCGAGCGCCTCCCGGTGCCGGTCAAGTCAGAAGCACTGCAGGGCACAGATAAAATTTCTGCCTCCCTGGGGCTGAGTGTCAAACCTGGCCAGACCCTCCTGAGCTCCAGCACCGGCCCCACTCGCCTCAGCCTGACTCAGTTCTCCAGCAGTGGCCACACTGGGATCCCCGTGCTGGAGAAGGACCCCTACACTGGCCCTGGCCGTGGGCTGACAACTGCTCAGCTGGGTGGCCAGAGCAACCCCTTGCTGGAGAAGTTCGAGCTGGACAGCGGGGCCTTGGGGCTGGGCAGTGCCCGGCACTCACCAGCAGATGACTTGGACAAGATGGAGAGCTCGTTGGTGGCCAGCGAGCTGCCGCTGCTCATCGAGGACCTCCTGGAGCATGAGAAGAAGGAGCTGCAGAAGAAGCAACAGATGTCAGCCCACCTTCCCCGTGGCACCCCCCACCTACCAGCCCCGGGGCACCCCATGCTGCACACAGGAGCATCTGGACAGCCTGCTGAGGGACAGCCACCCCGTCTGGGCACCCCACAGACACCTCTCCAGCTGGGGCTGGTGGCCCGGCCACCACTGCTGCCACCACAGCCCCCTCGGCTCAACGCACCCCAGCAGGGCCCAGCTCTGGCCCCCCACATGGGCATGAGCTCTGGGCAGCCCCACGTGCTGTCATCCCCCCACGGGGTGCAGGTGGCCCTGGGGCAGCCACAGCAGAGCCAACAGCAGGTGCTGGTGCAGAAGCCGATGGCCGGGGTGCAGCCCCCCACCCTGGGCCTGAAGCCCCCCCAGCTTGTTATGCAACAGCAGTTGGCCAACAGCTTCTTCCCAGACACAGGTAAGGGCTGCAGGTGATTGTTTTTGGGGAGCACAGGGCCCTTTAGGGTTGGGGGCTGAACGTCCTGTGGTCTCTGTCCCAGCAGACCTGGACAAGTTTGCGGCCGAGGACATCATGGACCCCATTGCCAAGGCCAAGATGGTGGCACTGAAGGGCATCAAGAAGGTGATGGCTCAGGGCAGCATTGGGGTGGCCCCAGGCATGAACAGGTAACAGACATGGGGATCTGGCGGACACAGGTTGGAGCAGGCAGGTTGCTTTGGCTCTGGCTCACACCCCATCTCTGTGTGTGTCCCCCAAAGGCAACAGGTTTCCCTGCTGGCCCAGCGGCTCTCGGGGGGCCCGGCTGTCTCTGAGATGCAGAACCACTTGCTGGCAGGGAGTGGGCAGGTGAGTGGGGTGTCCAGAGGGCCCACAGGGGTCTCTTGGGGCTGCCAGGCCAGAACTGGTAGTTTTATGGCTCTGGTAGTTTTACGAGGGGATGGGGAGTGTGGGGAGAGGACAGAAATCCACAGCATGTGTCCCGAACACTCCCCTTTCTGCCAGGAGCGGAGCGGCACAGACCCGACCCAGGCTCGCCCTAACCCACCCACCTTTGCACAGGGCGTCATCAGTGAGTACTGACATGGCAGGGCTGGGGTGGTGTGGCACAGAGTTCACCCTGCCCCTGGGGGCTGGGGTCTCCAGTCACCCAGGGTCTCTGCTACTCGGGGTCCGCACTGGTCTGAGCCCTCTCCCTGTCCCACAGACGAGGCTGACCAGCGCCAGTACGAGGAGTGGCTGTTCCACACGCAGCAGCTGCTGCAGATGCAGCTGAAGGTGCTGGAGGAGCAGATCGGGGCACACCGCAAGTCCCGCAAGGCGCTGTGTGCCAAGCAGCGCACGGCCAAGAAAGCTGGGCGGGAGTTCCCTGAGGCCGACGCCGAGAAGCTGAAGCTGGTGACGGAGCAGCAGAGCAAGATCCAGAAGCAGCTGGACCAGGTAGGACCCTGCATGAGGGTAGGCACCTTGTCTCTGGTGCAAACGTGATGTCCCTGGTGCTAATGCTTCACTGATCACAGTGCCAGCCTCGTTATTCCCGACTTTAACGCTGTGCTATCCCCAGTGCAAACGTGATGTCCTCAGAGTAAATGTGCCATTTCTGGCTCTACTGCCCTGCTGTCCCCAGCGCTAATGGTGTCCCAGTCCTGGTATTAATTCCCTGCTGTTCCTGGCACTAACACTCTGCCATTCTTGCTACTGATGTCCCACTATTCCTGGTGCTAATGCCTTGCTGTTCTGGCACCAATGCTTTGCCGTTCCCAGCACTAGTGCACTGCTGTCCGCAGCACTGATGCCCCACTGTCCCCAGCATTTATCCTGTGCCATTCCTAGTGTTGATGCCTTACTGTCTGCGGCAGGCAGAAACCGTGCCGTTTCCAGTGGTGGTATTGTGCCATTTCTAGCACTGTTATTGTGCCATTCCTGATGCTAATGCTCTCCTGTCCTGGGCATTAAAACTGTGCCATTCCCAGTGCTGATGCCCCGCCATCCCCAGTGCTAAGGCTGTGTTGTCCCCTGTCCCTGCCACTAATTCCATGCCGTTCCTGGCACTAAAACCCTGCTATTCCTGGGACTGACACCCCGCCGTCCCCGTCAGGTGCGGAAGCAGCAGAAGGAGCACACCAACCTCATGGCTGAGTACCGCAACAAGCAGCAGCAGCACCAGCACCAGGCCTCAGCCGTGATGGCCCTGAGCCCCTCACAGAGCCCCCGCCTCATGTCCAAGCTCCCGGGACAGCTCCTCTCTGCACACGGCGTGCAGCAGCCCGGGGGAGCCCTGGTGGGAGCGCAGGGCCTCGGGCAGCAGCCGGGGCAGCCTGGGGGGCTGCGCCTGCCCCAGGGCGGCGTGTCCATGGCTGTGCAGCAGGGCCTGTCCTTCATGGGGCAGCAGCCCGTGGGGAACGCCCCGGGACCCGGCTCCTCTGGCGCCTTCTTCAGCGGGAACCCTGCGCTGCGTGGGCTGGCCGCTGACAGCCGCCTGATGCAGGAGCGGCAGCTCCAGAGGATGCAGCTGGCACAGAAACTGCAGCAGCAGAACATGCTGGGACAGGTGTCACTGCAGCAGCAGCCAGGTGTGATGGGACAGACATCAATGCAACAGCCAGGCGGGATGGGACAGGTGTCGCGGCAGCAGCCAGGTGTGATGGGACAGACATCAATGCAACAGCCAGGCGGGATGGGACAGGTGTCGCGGCAGCAGCCAGGTGTGATGGGACAGACATCAATGCAACAGCCAGGCGGGATGGGACAGGTGTCGCGGCAGCAGCCAGGTGTGATGGGACAGACATCAATGCAACAGCCAGGCGGGATGGGACAGGTGTCGCGGCAGCAGCCAGGTGTGATGGGACAGACATCAATGCAACAGCCAGGCGGGATGGGACAGGTGTCGCTGCAGCAGCCCGGCATGATGGGCCAGGCATCCATGCAGCAGCCAGGTGTTCTGGGCCAGGCCCCAGTGCAGCCGACAGCTGTGCCAGGGCAGCCTGGCCTGCTGGGGCAGCAGCAGCAGCAGCCCCCAGCCCCACAGCCCGGCACAGGGGCTCAACCCATGGTGCCGAAGCAGCCGGGGCTGCTGGGCAGCCAGCAGAGCCTCCTAGTGCAGCAGCTCTCACCCCAGCAGCAGCCAGGTGTACTGGGCCACACGCCAGGGCTGCAGCACCAGCCTGTGCTGGGCCATCCCCCACCCCAGCGCCAGGTCGTCCTGGCCCCCCACCAGCAGCGGGTGCTGGGCTCGCCCCAGCTGACACCGCAGACTCCGGGGATGCTGAGCCACCGGCTCGTGCTATCCCAGCAGCTGGGGCAGTCTCGGGCGCTGTTGGCCCCGCAGCAGCAGCAGCAGCAGCAGCAGCAGCAGAACTCAGCGGCTGCCCAGCCAGGTCTCCTGGGGCTGGGCCAGGGGCAGCCCTCGATCCAGCACTTTCCGCAGCACGGGGCGGGGGGCCAGGCCCCCTCTGTGCTGCACCTGAGTCAGGGAATGCAACCGGCCCCAGCCGTCCTGGCTGCCAAGGACCAGCCCACGGGGATGGACAGCAGTGCCCTGCACACTGAGGGCGGCGAGAGCGGGGGGCAGCTGCACGGGGAGCAGCAGGGAGCTCTCAACCCCCCGGGGCTGGGGGGCCCGGAGCTCCCAGCTCCCAAACACCAGGCTGAGCTTGGGCAGGGCCAGCAGCTCCTCTTGACCTCCCCACAGCCAGGTGTCTTGCGGGCAGCCCCCGGGCAGCCAGGTGCCCTCCTTGCCCCACCGCTGCAGAGCACAGGGGCTGTCCACTCTGAGCTGTCTCAGCAGCATGGGGACACGGCCGGGGTGGCAGAGCAACCGCTGGGCTGTGGGACAGGACCAGCACAGGCCATGGTGCCGGCACCGCGGCCCCCAGAGCAGCCAGGCAAGGGGGTGGCAGGGGCCCTGCCAGGGCAGCCACAGCCTCCGCGGCTCCAGAGCCCCATTCAGCACAAAGCAGGGCCAGCATCGGGCACGGCCACTCTCCCCTCGGGTCTCCTGGGGCAGGTGCCAGGGCCGGTGATGGGCCAGATCCGGGCACAGCTCCAGGGTGTCCTGGCCAAGAACCCGCAGCTGCGGCATCTGACGCCGCAGCAGCAGCAGCAGCTCCAGGCCCTCCTGGTGCAGCGGCACCAGCAGAGCCTGCTGCAGCAGAACCAGGCACTACGGACCCCTGGCCCCTTCCCCGGGCAGGCCCCGGACTACAGCTTGTCTGCTACCCGCCAGCCCCCTCGTCCCGTGGGGTCCCTTTTCCAGCCCCGGCCAGGTGCCCCAGCAGAGGCACAGACCAGCTCTGCCACCGAGCCGGGGCGGGCGCTGCCAGGGCAGCCCCCCCAGCAGCCCCTGGCTGAGCTGGTTCAGGCAGCTCTGGCTGCCCGTGGCCCCCAGCCTGGCCTCATCCGCCTCCCCACACCACCAGCCCCCTCGCCCCTTGGCTGTGCCCCCCAGCACCTGGCCAGCCCTGAGCAGAGCCCCCAAGAGCCAAAGAAGACGTCACCGGGGATTCCGGCCTTGGCCCCCAGCCCTGCGGCACCCACGGAGCCGGGGCTGACTCCCACGCCAAGCAGTGCCCTCCCTGACCCTGCCCATGCCCCCTGGGACCCCGAGGTGCCTGGGGTAGACCCAGCTGACCCTGGTGAGACCCACGTCAATGGGGCTGCACCAGAGGAGGCCCCTGTGGCAGGTGAAGCCCCCCAGGTGTTGGTGAAGCAGGAGCCAAAGGAAGAGGCAGCGGCAGTGGTGCAGTGTGAGATGGATGGAGACGAGACAGCAAAACCAGAGGCCAATGGGGACCCTGGGGACACCCAAGCCAACAGCCTGCTGGCTCCAGGTGGGCGCTCCGAGGCTGGGCACCTGCTGCTGCAGAAGCTACTGCGGGCCAAGAACGTACAGCTCTCAGCGCAGAGCCCAGGCGAGCTCAATGGGCACATGGAGAACCGGAGCACTGGGACAGAGCCACGGCCACAGTCACTGCTGCTGGGCCGGGAGGTGAGCAGGATAGGCTGGGCTGGGGGTGTGATGGGTGAGGGGCTGCACTAGCACAGCTCATGCCCCTTTCTCCCTCCTCAGGACCCCTCCATTGCCAGGAAGCCAGCACCCACCAAGCCTAAGCGGGTGCAGAAAGGCAATGAGCGGATCCCAGCGTCCCGCAAGAAGCTGCGGAAGGATGAGGGGCTGCGTCCTGGTGAGGCCCTCATGAAGCAGCTGAAGCAGGTATGGCCACGGGCCAGGGTGTGGCAGGGGGCTTCCTTTGTCCCTGTCCTCCCCTCACCACTCTGTCCCCAGGAGCTGTCGCTGCTGCCGCTGACGGAGCCGACCATCATGGCCAACTTCAGCCTCTTCGCACCCTTTGGCAGCAGCCCTATCAACGGGAAGAGCCAGCTGCGGGGCACCTTCGGCAGTGCTGTACTTGACAGTGTCCCCGACTACTACTCCCAGCTGCTCACCAAGGTGAGAGGGGGGGTTGTTCCCTGCTGTCCCCCTTATCTGGGGGTCCTGAACCATCCTGCTGTTCTCAACCCCACCATCTCCCCCCAGAACAACCTCAGCAACCCACCCACGCCACCCTCCTCGCTGCCCCCCACACCTCCTCCCTCCGTGCAGCAGAAGATGGTGAATGGTGTCACGGCCCCTGAAGAGCTGGGGGAGCAGCCCAAGGATGCCGACCCAGCCCGGGAGCCCCATGGCCAGAAAGGTGAGCCTGGCTGGCACAGGGGTGGCACAGAATCCCTGCTGCCACCTGTCACTTCCCCCCATGACACCCATCGCTTCTCTGGAGATGCACCAGCTGTGGAGGTGAAGAGCCTGGACCTGCTGGCAGCACTGCCCACCCCTCCACATAACCAGACTGAGGACGTCAGGTGAGACCCCTTTTGTGGTGACCCCCCACAAGTGACATCAGCCCTTCCATGGGTGGCACCAGGCCCTGTGGCCCCTGACACATCCATCCACGTCCAGGATGGAGAGTGACGACGAGAGCGACTCCCCTGACAGCATCGTCCCTGCTTCATCGCCTGAGAGTGTCTTGGGTGAGGAGCTGCTCCGCTTCCCACTTCTCAGCGAGGCCAAGCCAGAGCTGGAGGAGCGTGTGCTGTCCCCCATCATCCCCATAATCCCCCGGGCCAGTATCCCAGGTGAGATGGACTGGAGGGGTGTGTGGATCAGGGCAGGAGTGGTCTGTGGTCCATATGGACTGGGCAGGAGGGAGTCTGTGGGATGTGCAGCACAGGGAGGGGGTCTGGAGCATGTGTATCAGGTAGGAAAGGATATGGATGGGGCAAGACGGAGTTCTTAGTCTAGGAGGGGTTTAAGGGAGCCACAGGAAGGGTCCTTGGGAAGTGTGGGATGCAAGGGAAAGGGATTTGCAGGGTGGTGGATTCCCTGCAGGGATCTGGGGCAGCTGGGTTGGCTCATGGGTGGCTGTTGGTGGGGCTGGGTCTGCACAGTTCTCACCCTCTGCTCCCCACGGCTGTGACCCCCCTCTCCCCACACCAGTGTTCCCCGACACAAAACCCTATGAGGTTGCAGAGCCCTTTGGGGCTCCACCAGGGAAGGTGGGGGCAGCAGGCCCTGGAACCCCATGGGAGAAGGGCAAGAGCAGCGAGGTCTCTGTCATGTTGACGGTGTCTGCAGCAGCTGCCAAGGTAAGCAAGGGGATGGGGGTTTCAAGACCCTTGGGCTCCTAGCAGTGACCCAGCACAGTGGCACCTGTGGCGCCCTGGACCCATCCTGCCTTCCTCTCACCTAGAACCTCAACGGGGTGATGGTGGCCATGGCCGAGCTGCTGAGCATGAAGATCCCCAGCTCCTACGAGGTGCTGTTCCCTGACGGCCCTGTGCGAGCAGCTGTGGTTGAGGCCAAGAAGGTGGAGACTGATATGGCCGGTGAGTGTTCACCTTGTCCCCATGGCCCCCCATGTCTCCAGGCTGGGACCCCCATGATGAGCTGTCCATCCCTCTCCCAGGAATGCTCGGAGGGAAGGAGAAGGCGCTGGCTGGGAAGGTGCCGGACAGCAGCTCTGAGTGGCTGAAGCAGTTTGATGCAGTGCTGCCAGGGTACAGCCTCAAGGGTGAACTGGACCTCCTGACACTGCTCAGACAGGTCAGTGGTGTGCAGGGGTCCCTGTGGGGCTGGGAGACTGGGAGGGGTACAGGAGCAGGGGCTCTTTGATAGAGGTACGTGGTGGTCCCTGTAGGTCACCCCATGATTGCAGGGAGTCTCCTGGGGGGCTGGGTCTCCCAGGAAGGAGTCCGGGAGGTCTATGCAGGGTTGGGGGCATGTAGGATGCTGATGGGTCCCTGCAAGGCCTCAGCAGGGCGAAGGACCCCTCCCTGCGATGCACAGGGAGGTTGAGGGTCTCCATCCCTGCAATGCTGTGACCTGTGCCCCCCTCCCCACACCACAGGAGAGCCCTGCTCCTGAGAAGACCTTTCACCACTGCTACGTCAACAACGTCTCCAACCTGGACGTGCGGCAGCTCTCTGTCCTGCCCCAGGAGCCCTCGCCCCCGCTGTCCCCCTCCGTTCCCTCCCCATCCAGCCCTGCTGAGCCCACCAGGGTCCCCGACCCTGAGGCGTCCCACGAGGCAGCCCCAGCCCCACTGTCACCGCTGCCACCGGCCCCCTCTCCAGCCCCCCAGGAGGAAGGGGCCACAGCCGCCCACTCCCCACCCCGTTTCAAGCCGCGCTCGCGGCCACCGGAGGACGGGGATGAGGCGAGGCCACGGCTGAAGAAGTGGAAGGGGGTGCGCTGGAAACGGCTGCGCTTCCTCGTCACCATCCAGAAAGGGGGGGCCAAGCGTGATGGTGACAAGGAGATCGCTGAGTTCATCGACAAGCTGGGCACCACGCTGCGCCCCGAAAAGGTGCCGCAGGACCTGCGCAAGTGCTGCTTCTGTCACGAGGAGGGTGACGGGGCCACGGATGGGCCGGCCCGCTTGCTTAACCTTGACCTTGATCTCTGGGTCCACCTAAACTGCGCCCTGTGGTCCACGGAGGTGTATGAGACTCAGGGAGGGGCCCTGATCAACGTGGAGGTGGCCCTGCACCGCGGGCTCCTCACCAAGTGCTCCCTGTGCCAGAAAACCGGTGCCACCAACAGCTGCAACCGCATCCGCTGCCCCAGCGTGTACCACTTCGCCTGCGCCATCCGCGCCAAGTGCATGTTCTTCAAGGACAAGACCATGCTGTGTCCCCTGCACAAGCTGAAGGGGCCCTGTGAGCAGGAGCTCAGCAGCTTCACCGTGTTCCGACGTGTCTACATCGAGCGGGACGAGGTGAAGCAGATCGCCAGCATCATCCAGCGTGGGGAGCGGCTCCACATGTTCCGCGTGGGCGGGCTGGTCTTCCACGCCATCGGGCAGCTGCTGCCACACCAGATGGCCGACTTCCACAGCGTCACGGCCCTCTACCCCGTGGGCTACGAGGCCACGCGCATCTACTGGAGCCTGCGGACCAACAACCGCCGCTGCTGCTACCGCTGCACCATCTGCGAGAACAACGGGCGCCCTGAGTTCGTCGTGCAGGTCATCGAGCAGGGCCTGGAGGATCTTGTCTTCTCCGACTCCTCGCCACAAGGTGAGGAGTTGGGAGATGCCAGCGTCCAACCTTTGTTCCAGTGGCTGAGCCACACCAGAACACACCAGAGAGTGGGGTGGTGGAAGGTGGCTTGAGGTCCCCACTGGGTCCCAATATTTCAACCCATGGCACTCAGTGCTCTGCTCTGGTGACGAGGTGGTGATTGGTCACACGGACTCGATGATCTTGGAGGTCTTTTCCAGCCTAATTAATTCAGTGGTTCTTTATTCCCTTGGCAGCTGTCTGGAACCGGATCATCGAGCCAGTGGCGATGATGAGGAAGGAGGCTGACATGCTGCGACTCTTCCCCGAGTACCTGAAGGGCGAGGAGCTCTTCGGCCTCACGGTGCACGCGGTGCTGCGCATCGCTGAGTCGGTAGGTCCTAGGGTGGGCATGGAGGTCTCTCCTCCACGCTGGGGATCCACGCTCCTGGGGAAAGGCCCAGGGGCTATTCTGCTGCTGCCTCTTGACCCCCGGTCCTTCTGTGTCCCCCTCTGCAGCTGCCAGGCGTTGAGAGCTGCCAGAACTACCTGTTCCGCTATGGGCGCCATCCTCTGATGGAGCTGCCGCTGATGATCAATCCCACCGGCTGCGCCCGCTCCGAGCCCAAGATCCTCACCCACTACAAGCGGTAAGCTGGGCTGGAATTCACTGGGAGAGCTGGGATCCACCAGGACAGCTGGGATCCCTGGGGATCCCTCAGCTCTAACCCCTCTCATCTCCTTTCCTGAAAGGCCCCACACCCTGAACAGCACAAGCATGTCCAAGGCCTACCAGAGCACATTCACGGGCGAGACCAACACGCCCTACAGCAAGCAGTTTGTGCACTCCAAGTCCTCCCAGTACCGGCGCCTGAAGACGGAGTGGAAGAACAACGTGTACCTGGCGCGGTCCCGCATCCAGGGGCTGGGGCTCTACGCGGCCAAGGACATCGAGAAGCACACGATGGTCATCGAGTACATCGGCACCATCATCCGCAACGAGGTGGCCAACCGGCGGGAGAAGATCTATGAGGAGCAGGTGCAGCTTTGCTGGGATGCTGGGGGCTTCTTGTGGGGAGTTGGGCAAGATGTGGAGGGATTTGGGTGGCATGTTGAGGGCCCTGGTGGAACATGGAGGGATTTCGAGAAGGAAATGGGGACGAGTCAGATGGGATGCTGGGGGCTCGGGTGGGATGTGGGTGGAGTTGGGTGGGATGTTGGAGGCTCTGGCAGGACATGGGGGGGACTCAGGTGGGATATGGAGGGACTTGAGAGGGATATCAAGGATTCTGGTGGCACATGGAAGGTCTTAGCTGGGTGTTGGGAGCTCTGGGACATGAAGTGACTCAGGTGGGTTGTGGAGGGACTTGTATGGGATTTGAGTGTCTCCAGTGGGACGTGGGGTGGTGGTTGTCAACTCAGGTGGGATATGGGGACCCTTCGACCAACCCCCTCTTCTCCTCCGTGGCAGAACCGCGGCATTTACATGTTCCGCATCAACAATGAGCACGTCATTGACGCCACGCTGACGGGGGGCCCGGCCAGGTGAGCACGGGGGGCTTTGGGGTGGTGGGATGCCCCCAGAGGGAGCCATGACATCCACCTGTCCTGTCCCTGGGTTGATGCTGACCCCCCTTGTCCTCCAGGTACATCAACCACTCGTGTGCCCCGAACTGTGTGGCCGAAGTCGTGACCTTCGACAAGGAGGACAAGATCATCATCATCTCCAGCCGGCGCATCCCCAAGGGGGAGGAGGTCAGTGAGGGACTAAGGGGGTACTGAGGGGGTCCTGGGGGACCCAGGGAGGGGGGCTGGAGGTGGCAGGGCTGAGCTCTGTGCTTTGGGTGACTCCCCGCTCCCTCTCAGCTCACCTACGACTACCAGTTCGACTTCGAGGACGATCAGCACAAGATCCCCTGCCACTGTGGAGCTTGGAATTGCAGGAAGTGGATGAACTAACTGGGAAGAAGGGGCTGGGGGCTGCCACCCCCACCTCAGAGACCTCGCCGAGCCCCCCAGGGCTGCAGGAGGTGCCAGGGGCAGCCGGGCACTGAGGGAGAGCAGCGGCTGCAGCGCTGCCGGCCCTGCCCGAGCGGGACGGACGGACAGATGAACTGGCAACTCAGGGTTTTCTTTGCTTCGTCCTGCGAGGAAAAAAAACGGAGTGGGGGGGCTTAGAAATGCCCCTTTCACCACCCCCTGCCCGCCTCCCTCTTGGGGGAGCCACGGGGGAGCAGCGCCGGGCCCAGCGTGGCCGGAGCGATTGTGCGGAGCCGGTCTGGATATAACGATTATTTTATTTTATTTTATTTCTTTGGTTTCTTTTTTTTTCCTTTTTTTTTTTTTTTTTTTTTTTTTTTTTTTTTTTTTTTTTTTTTTTTTTTTTTAGAAACTAATAATATTTGCTCGCTAATTACCAAGGTAACACAGACTCCTTGAGCTCGACAATCCGGGCTCTGCCCCGCCCGGCGTGGCGGCCAGAGCTCGCTCGGTTCCTTTGATCTCTTTTTGTTTGTGCGTGTGGACGAGACCCCGGAGCGGCGGCGGGATGCAGCCAAGACCCCGACAGACACAAGGAGCTTCTGCACCCAAACCTACCTCATTTTAAGTGTTAGATTTGTTTCTTTTTATTTGTTGTTGTTTTTAAATGTGAGCCCCCCTCCATCCCAACCTGCCCCCCACCCCCCTAAGGGGGGGGGTCTTTCCCTCTCCCTCGGGCTCCAGAGGATGCAGCTTCCCCGTGTCCCCCTCCTCAGATGTGCTCCTTCCTCAGGACGCCTTGAAGGGGGGACACGGGGACACCCCCTCCTTGTGGCCCCCCTCAGGAGGTCCCAGCTGTGTGACGTGCCAAGGTGTGAGGTGGGGATGGGGAAGGGGGGAGGTCAGACCCACTCCCCCAGCTCTGGTGGGGGGCTGGAGGGGCTGGGTGGTGACCCCACCTTCTCACACGTGGCTCCCACGGCTGGAGGGGCCGGGTGGAGCNGGGGAGGGAGGGAGGGACCCTCCTGCTCCTGGAGGGGGGGGGTCTGACGGGGGTGGTGCCCCCTCCCCGCCCCGGGGCAGTGGGGGCCGGGGCCGATCTTGAAAAGCTGCTTCCGCAAACTCGTCNCCCCCCCCACCCCCCCGCTCACCCTTGGCCCTCACAGCTGGGGCTGCACTGGAGGGGGAAGGTTATTTATCTATTTATACCTTATATTGTATATACTAGACGGGGCTGGGGGGGGGCGGGCTCTTTGTGCTCTGCTGGGCTGAGATTTGGGGTGCAGGGGCAAAAGGGGGTGGGTTTTAAACCCAGTCTCCGAGGTGGGGGTGGGGAGGGGGTCTCTCTGGAACCTCCTGCCAGGCAGGGGCAGCCTCGGAGAGTGAAGCAGCGAGTGGGCATTAACACCCCCGACCCCCCCGCCACCACCCCGTGCCGGCTGCGGCCCCCCCCGGGGGCCCCGCCCGCCCNGGTTTAAAAAAGAAAATTAAAAGAAAAAAAAAAAAAAAAGGAAAAGCGCGAGTGGGGGGGATGAGAGTTTTAACAGAAAATATACGAGAAATTTAACTTTCAGAGCTGTACATAGGCCGGGGCGTGTAGAAATCCCGTTTTTACCAATACCGGAACCACTGGATGTTATTTTAAATAAAGCGCGTGAGAAGCCGAGGCCGCCTGATCCCTCCTGGGGGAGCTCGGGGAGGGTCTGGGGCGGGCAGGGGACAGCCGTGACAGCGGGTTCAAGTGAGGACAGCTCGGTCCTGGTCTGGTCCTTGGTGTCCCCACGCGTCCCCCCAACCCGCTATCTCCAGGGAAGGTCTCTGTCCCACCCCAGGCTGTGTCGCCCCCCAAAATCAGTGACCCTCCCCTGGATTAACACTCCCTTCCCCTCCCCTCCGGAGACCCTGATGTGTGTCACAACCCCCCCGTCCCTTCCCGGGGACCCCATGTCCCTGTTCCCCCTGCCCTGGGCCATCCCGAGCTGTGTCCGGACATGTCGCCAAACCCCCGGGGATCCCCACGCGTGTGACACCTTCCCCCACGCCCTCTCCCCAAAAACCGGCGGGAGGGGAAAGGGCCCCTGGCGGCCGTGAGCCACGTGGGCGGTGCTGGCGGAACCGGGAACGCGGCCCGAGTGGTCCCGAGAACCGGACGGGAACCGGGCGGAAGCGGGGCGGGAACCGGACGGGAGCGGGGCGGGAACCGGACGGGAGCGGGGCGGGAACCGGACGGGAGCGGGGCAGGAACTAGGCGGAAGCGGAACGGAAGCGGGGCGGGGACCGGACAGGAACGGGACGGGAACCGGGCGGAAGCGGAGCCGGAAGCCGCGAGGAAGCGGGACCGGGAACCGGGGGAAGGCGGGGCCAGAGCCGGGCGGAAGTGGGGCAGCGGCGCCTCGGGACGGAGCGGGACCCATGGAGGTTGTGGGAGGGACAGCGGGACTGGGGGGGGACACAGGGGGTCGGGGACCGGGGGCTGCAGCCACGTCTGACCGGACTGTTGTCTGTCCCCAGGATCCCGGCCCCGACCCTGGCCCGGGCCCGGCCGCCCAGAGCCCGGCGGAGCTGAGCCCTCCGGGGCTGGAAGGTGATTCCCAGGGAGGCCCGGGTGGTCCCGGCATGCGGGGGGGTCCCGGCACAGGAGGTGATGCGTTGATTTGGGTGTCCCAAGGGCTGCAGCTACTGGGGGGTTCCTGTCCCGGAGTCTGGGGAATCCCGGAGCCCTGAGCTGGGCGTCGCAGGATTTGGGATGCCCCATGATTAAGGATATCCCAGAGTCAGGGGTGTCGTGGAGCTTTGAGCTGGGCGTCCCGGAATTGAGAGTGAAACGGGACTTGGGGCATTCGAGGGTTTGCAGTGTCCCGGGATTTGGGGCGTCAGAGGATTTTGGAGTGATCCGGGATTAGGGTGCTACAGGATTTGGGGTGTCTGGGATTGGGGGTGTCCCGGGTTTTGGGGTGCTCCAGGTTTTGGGGTGCCCCCTCACGCTGCCACCCCAGGGGACACCCACCGCGGTGCCTACACCGCCTTCATGAAATCCCATCGCTGCTACGACCTGATCCCCACCAGCTCCAAACTGGTCGTCTTCGACACATCCCTGCAGGTGTGCCAGGGCCGGGGGGGCACTTTTGGGGCCGGGGAGGCACTTTTGGGGTTCCCTGACCCCCGTGCCTGCAGGTGAAGAAGGCATTCTTCGCGCTGGTCACCAACGGTGTCCGGGCAGCCCCGCTCTGGGACAGCAAAAAGCAAAGTTTTGTAGGTGAGTGAGGGGGCTGGGGGTCTCTGAGGGCTTAGGGGGGCTGGCAGGACCCTCCTCACCCTGCCTGCCTCCCAGGAATGCTGACCATCACTGACTTCATCAACATCCTGCACCGCTACTACAAATCACCCATGGTGAGGGCCGGGGTCTACTGGGGGCACAGGTTGGGCTCTGCCTGCCCCACCTGACCCTGGGTGGGTGATCTGGGTTTCTCCTCCTCACAGGTGCAGATCTATGAGCTGGAGGAACATAAAATAGAGACGTGGAGAGGTGAGAGGACCCACTGCTGGCTGCCTCCCACCCTTCCCGGCATGCCTGGAGCCGCCTGTGCCATGCCCCACCCACCCATCCCCTCACACCCCGCTCTCCCCACAGAGGTTTATCTGCAAGACTCCTTCAAGCCACTGGTCTGCATTTCCCCCAATGCCAGGTACCCCGGGGGGCAGGGAGAGGGGCACAGCTGGTGGTGGCACTTCCAGGAACACCTCAAATCCCCCCTCCCTTCCCCCCCACAGCCTGTTCGACGCCGTCTCCTCCCTGATCCAGAACAAGATCCATCGCCTGCCCGTTATCGACCCCGACTCAGGGAACACGCTCTACATCCTCACCCACAAACGCATCCTCAAGTTCCTCAAGCTCTTTGTAAGTCTCTGGCCCTTGGTGATGGTGCGGGCCAGACCAGGACCCTTGGCCTGGGCTGTGCCAGGGGCCATACTGGGACCCCCAGCCCCGGCTGTGCCCAGTGCCTGTTCCAGGTACTACCCCAGGACATTCACCCTGGCCTGTACCAGGGGCCACCCTGTTCACCCTGGGCTGTACCCTGAGACTCTCAGCCCAGGCTGTGCCAGAGGTTGCCCTAGGTCCCCCATCCTGGACTGTGCCAGGTCCCTGAGCCAGGTGCTATCCTTGGACTCCCAGTCCAGGCTGTACCAAGTGCCAGCCCAGGCTGTGCCAGGTCCCTGAGCCAGGGGCTGCCCTGACACCCCCATCTCAGGCCGTGCCAAAAGCTGCCCCAGAACCCTTGGCCCAGGCTGCTTCAGGGGTTACTGAGACCCCCAGCCTGGGCTGTGCCAGTTACCTGCACACCAGTTACCACCAGCTCTGGGTGGGCACAGCTCTGGTACCTCACCACACCTTGCAGTGCCAGAGGACTCCCAGGACACCACGTGGACCTTCCCCACCACCCCTGCCTGGGGGACCCACAATCCCCCCTGCTCTGCACCCCAGCTCTCTGTGCTTTCACCCCCAGGACCCCCAGGCCTGGGCTCAGCACTGTCCCCTCACCGTCCCCCGCAGATCGCAGAGGTCCCCAAGCCTGAGTTCATGGCACGGACGTTGGAGGAGCTGCAGATCGGCACCTACAGCAACATCGCCGTGGTTGGCACCAGCACCCCGATCTACGTGGCCCTGGGCATCTTCGTGCAGCACCGCGTCTCCGCGCTGCCCGTGGTCGATGACTCGGGTAAGGACGTCCTGTCCTCACTTTGGCTGTCCCCATGTCACCTCCTTGGGGGCTGTGTCCCCTCTGGAGCACCGGGGGCTTGGCTGAGCTGCTCCCTTCCCTCCCCAGGGCGGGTGGTGGACATCTACTCCAAATTCGACGTTATTGTGAGTACTGGTGGGGTAAAATCCTGGGCTGAGGGGACGCTGTGGGGTGGTGGGGGGGTCTCTTAATCCCAGCTGTGTCCCCAATGCTTGTCCCTCCCCCAGAACCTGGCAGCTGAGAAGACCTACAACAACCTGGATGTGACGGTGACGCGGGCGCTGCAGCACCGCTCCCACTACTTCGAGGGTGTCCTCAAGTGTTACAAGCACGAGACGCTGGAAGCCATCATCAACCGCCTGGTTGAGGCTGAGGTAACTGTCCCGGGGTGCCAGGGCGTCAAGAGGGGGGGGCTGGGGTCCCTGCACCCCCTCATCCCCTCCCTGTGTCCCCCCTCCCCAGGTCCACCGGCTGGTGGTGGTGGATGAGAGCGATGTGGTTAAAGGGATCATCTCCCTCTCGGACATCCTGCAAGCCCTGGTCCTCCCGCAGGGCCCCTGAGGCAGTGAGGGGGGGGTGGGGGTGTTCAGTCCTCCCAAGCCTCCCATTCTCTTCTCCTGCAACACTGTGCCCCCCTGGGCTGATGGGGACACCCGGGGTATGCCTCCACTCACCAGCAGCATCCAGCAATAACCCCCAGCCCTGGGGCAGCCCCTGCTGCCCTTCCCTGTGTGGAGGGGAGCCCCCAGCGCCCCCATGCCGTGCCCTGCACCCCAAAGCTGTGTGGGGTGATGGGGGCAGTCCTCGACCCCCCTGAGGTGCTGGGCCAGGGTCACTAATACCCATGCCAGGGCTGTTCCTGTGTGGACTCTTGTCCCTGTGACCCTGCACCCTCTCTTGGGGTTTGGTGAAACCCACTCAGCTGCACCTGGCCCAGGGACCCCCCTGTGCCCCCAGGGGTTTCTCCCCAGGTTCCCCTGGCTGTGCCCACACCCGCCACCGCTTGGTGTGTGAAGAGAAACCACGAATAAACACAGACCTGGCACCACCCCGGCTCAGTGCAGGGCACCGGGGGCATTGGCCAGGGAGGGGGTGTGTGGGGAGGGGGTGTGTGAGGAGGGGGTGTAGCCCCCCCGTGGGAAGGGGAAATCTGCTGAGCTCGCCCAGACCCTAAATCCCTGTTTGTTCCGCCTCTGGCTTTTCTAAAAGGCCAGGATTGGGGATGGGACAGAGACAGGGACCTGGTGGTACATGGGGACCCTCGGGTGGGCACCACGGTGAGCGGGGGGAGTCCGGCAGGGGCTGGGGGAGGTTGAGGGGGGATCTGGATGTTAGGGTCCCGTGGGGGGGCTGGCGGGGGTCGCGGGCAGCTGGCACACCGGGGTTTGCAGCCGGTGTCCCCAGGGGAGGCGCAAGGCCTGGCCGTGCTGAGCGAGGCACATTCCTGGCGGGGAGGGGACGGCCGGGCCAGGGACCCTGTCCCTGCCAGTCCCGGGGTCCGGCAGAGGCTGCAGAGCGAGGTGAGCGCCGGGCAGGTACCGGGGGGCCCGGGGGACTCGTGGGGGGGGCCGTACCGGTTGCCATGCCGCCGCCGGAGGGTTGCTAAGCTCCGCTCGGAGCCCGCGTGGGCTGCAGCGCTTGGTGCCAAACCCGCCATCGCCTGCTTGTCGCAGGGGGGGAAGGGATCCCGCGGGAGGGGGGGGGACACAAACACACGCACGCGACACGACACCCCTGGGACGGCCGGTGGGGTCCCCGCGGTGCGCCGGTCTGCCGGCCGCCCGGGGATCAGTGTGCCCCGAGGTGGCACCGGGCGGGACACGGGGTCCCCGCGGGCACACGTGCGGCAGGTGGGTGCGTGTGGGCAGGCGCGTGGCTCCGCCGAGGCTCCGGTGAGCCCCCCGCGGCAGGGACCCCCCTCTCCGGCGGGGCCATGCTGGGGGGTCCGGAGCGGGGTGCGGGGCGCCTGCGAATCTGCGAGCGGACCAAGCTGGTGCTGGTGGAGATCGACACGGTGGCGTGTTGCAGCGCGGGTACCGGCATGGCTGCGGGGTGCTGGCCCGAGCCCCCCTGGACCTACCGCCGCATCGCCGGGGAGTACGCGTGAGTGGGGACAGCGGGGTGGGGGGTCCGCCCTGCTCCCCGTCCCTCGCTCCCCTCACTCCCCGTCTCTGTCTTGCAGGTACCTGGAGAAGCGCTTTGTGGCCGAGCTGGCCCCCCCCTGGCCCCCGGTGCCCTCCAACCCCCCTTGTCGCCTGCAGGACTTCACCACCCGGCCCCGGGTGCCCCCCACCCCCTGCCCCCCGCGACAGCTTGAGGGGACAGGGGGCAGTGGACCCTGGCGGGGGCAGCCTGTGCCTGCGCCTCGGCCCCCGGTGTCGGGCGACAAGCTGGCCCCCCCCACCTACGAGGTGCACATGCAGCGGGTGCAGGCAGCCCACGCCCGCCGTGGGGGACCCCCTCCTTACATCTCCCCCCCCGCCTATGACGGTCCCCACCGCACCCTGCAGCTCCGCCCCCTGCGGGGACCCCGCAGCCCCCTCCCCCCGGCACCTCGAGCCCGGGGGGCTGTGCCGGGGGGCTGGAGCCACACGCTGCCCCGGGCGGCCACCGAGGCCAAGCACCGGTGGCCCCGTGGAATGCAGTTGTCCCCAGGAGGGCCTGGCACCGCCCGGCACTGCCAGACGCTGCCGCGGGCAGCAGCCGGCCGGGAGCGGGTGCCGGGGCGCGGGAGAGGGCGGCGGGGGACGGGGGGACATGTCCTCATTGACGCCACCCGTGTGGTCGTCCGGGCCCAGTACGTGCCACCTCCACAGCGACAGCAGGTCCGCTATGCCAGGGGGTCCTTGGGGCCTGGTACCCCTCCTCGCAGCCCTTCCGTGCCCCCTGGGGTTGTCAGCCCCTCTGCTGCGCCCTCGCCCCCCCGGGAGCCCTCCGGCAGCCCCCGCAGTCCGTGGCAGAGCCCGGGGGGCTGCAGGGGTACCCGCGGGCAGCCCCCGCCGCGCCGGCCGGTGCTGTACGCCCAGGCGCTGCGCGAGGCCGTGTCCCGCATCCGGCGGCACACGGCGCCCGACTCGGACTCGGATGCCGAGGGGAGCGTGGGGGGCTCCCGGCAGCGGCTCTGCCGAGACCCCCGCGCCTACAGCAGCAGCAGCAGCAGCCTGGAGAGCACCGGGGCTCCCCCAGGCCGCGCCAGCCCCACCCCTGCCTGAGGGGCGGGGCTTGCCGGGGTGTGGCACTTCTGGGGCGGGGCTTTCCGGGGTGTGGTTCTCGGGGGCGGGGCTTGGCGGGTGGTCTCGGGGCCGGGGCTCAGGAGTGGAAGTCCCACGGGCTGACCCCAATAAAAGCTCCGGGACCCCGGTGTGCTGCCTCTGCCCCTGTTTTCATGAGGTCGGGGTGGCCATCATCACCTCTCTGTGGCCCTCAGCAAGGACACAGGTGTCTGAGCACACCCCCATGACATTCCCGATGTCCGGACCCCTCCCCCGTTATGGTGCCGGGGTCAGTCGGAGGTCCCGGGTGTCCTGGCGGCCACCAGTGCGTCACAACCGGGTGGGACGTGCCAGCTCCCCCCGTATCCCCCATAATGAGTAGGTGAGCACAGCAGGTCTGGCCCTCGGCCACCGGCCCCACGTCACGGCCGGGGGGGGACCCTGAGTGACTCACCCGGGGGAAACTGTCCCCCCTAAACAGCCGCCACCTCTTAGTCACGCTGCGGGGGGGGGGGGGGGGGG